>DWCF01001996.1:0-26429 GCA_018230265.1 Delias oraia | reverse complement strand
TGGGCCGGCTCATCCGAAGTGATACCACGGGCTCACAGAATACTCAGCGTGAAACGGTAATTGAATCCTAGTACTGTGCTTCGGAGGCCCTTGAAAATTAAGCTTAAGCAACGTAAAACAGCCACCAACATAACCAATGAACGGACTTTGTCGCGGTCGGCCATAAACGGCGGTGTTCTCTTATCATATAGAAAACCCTGCTTTGTTAATTTATTTTATTGCATTTAATTTTATTGATAGCATCTATTACTTTCTTTATTAATTAATTAATAAGTTATTTTAATATTTAAATTAATAGCATCTCCTAGTATCTCAATTTTAATTTAATTTATGAGAATTAAATGAGATATAATATAAACAATGTTAAGATTTGCAAAAATAACCTAAAAATATTTGTTTAATTTTTGCTGTAATAGTGTTTTTATTGCATACAAAAATATTATTTATGCAGAGATAATTATAGATTTAAAATCAAGTATAATAAGTGTTTAGTGACATTAACTTATAAGAACACAGAGAGAGTTTAATCTTAATACAATAATCTAGAATTAAACAATATTTTTGCTTAGTTTTTTTTACTCTAATAAAATATAAAAAAACCCTAGAATGTATTTCAAATTAATGAAACACCAGCTTATATGCAAAAAATCCTTTTGTCTATGTTACAAAGGCATAACATCGTTCATTTCTGGTTAGTTCTGCCTTCAGTTTCGCATGCTTGCCGAATTCCAATTTGCCGGCCTAAACTGGGCCATAAGGATATTCTACTCAACTAAGATCTTTTGTTTTCTCTGTTCTGTAATAGCAATTTGGTATTGGTGAGAAAGTGAGAACATATTTGGAGTGAAAATCATCATCATTATTTTAGCCGTAAGACGTCCACTGCTAGACATAGGCCTTCCCCTTGGACTTCCATGAATACCTTTTAGAGGCAACCTGCATCAAGCGTCTTCTGGCTACCTCTATAAGGATTTTCCAGTGCGTGGTCTCCACTCTAACACTTTTCGGCCCCTTTGGCCATCCGCTCTACGTGCGATGTGGCCTGCCAATTGCCACTTCAGCTTGCTAATTCGGCGTACTATGTCGATAACTTTAGTTCGTCTACGGATCTCCTCATTTCTGATTCGATCACGTAGCGAAACTCCGAGTACAGCCCTTTCCATAGCTTGCTGAGCGACTCTGAACTTTGAGATGTGGCCGACGGTGGTTGATAGTGATGGAGTGAAAATAAATGCAGAAAATTAATACTTTGGTAAATTTGCTTAGTGGTTCAAACAGGCTTAGAAATATTGTAATAAACTAATAAATGAATATTATTTGTCAAAGTTTGTCAAAGTGACAAAGGAAAATTTAAAGTGTGTACAAAACTTTTATAAGAGTCTCTTATTTCCTTTAATTATTGAAAGAAAACTTTGATTACAAAGGATGTAGGCCCCTTGTTTCGCTTAATTACAACATTTTTGTTACAATTAATTTAAGTATTTTTCCTAACTGACCTTCAGTTTAGAAAAATGCCTTGTAAAATGTGTAATGAAGTCAGTTGATAGGAAAGTTATAAAGGAAGATTTTATTATATTGTTTTATTGCATTTAAATGAAAGATTGTTTTTAAAAAAGTTTTTTTACTTTTAATTTATTTCCTTGTTCCACTCCTTATTGTGGTGATTTGGATAGTGTCAAAAGAAAAGGTGTCAAAGAGATTAAAATGGAATTTCGTAGTTTTCAAAATACTGATAGAATATATTCAAAATCATGCACCGGCGTGTAAATTTTCTGTCCATGTGCAGTCTTGTCCATGGACAACCGCGCTACAATCCGAGCTTTTGTTGTGTGCCAGTTTTTTACGCTGTTTAAGCGGGACATTAGTGGGACAGTCTCTTCCCTAACTCATCGAAACACAGTAAAAGTATTTCACGCTGTTACGGTAAGCAAAACACTCAAATATTATTACGATGTAGGTAAATTAAACTACTATATATACTTTTTAATAATAAAGAAGTCTTATATGAAAGTAGTAGTAGTACAACGCTATTAAAATATAGGGGTGAATGGTAGAAGGGTGAAATTTTATGATTGTATGTATATTTTAATTGCCTATCATAAAATAACATAAATTTTAGAGATTCAAAATTAATTTTTGGCGTTATTGGTTAATTTCCTTTACTAATAATATATAGTTTCGCATTATTAAAACCTACACATAATATTCCATAAAAATTGATTGAGTCAATTTTTGAGACTTTTATCACAAACATGACAAGATAAATACTTTTATATATAAGATTTAATTCTAGCCTTATGTATCTAAATTTAAGAGCTTAAATTAAGAAATAATTTTGCTCTCTTGTAGATTATAAAATTCTATAATACAAACAAACACAGAAATACATATATCTGTACATTTTGCATACAAAAGAAATTACGGAGCTTTAACAGCGGTTTTCAGCAATTATCTTAATATTCCAGAAATTTAAACTGGTAACAATTGCGGGTAACATCATCCCACAGGACATCCTACTTTAAAATAGGAGTATCAAGCCAATAAAGTGGAAATTTATTCAAATTTATACAGACAGAGCGCCTGAGTACTTAATGTATATTGCTTAACATACTTCAAAAATAACTTGACTTTAAGTTTATCAAAATAAATCTGTATATAGACAACGAGTGTATGTTCGCTTAAAAGGTGGCAACGCATCTGCGGCTTTGTTAGGTCTAGGGTTATCCATGGGTGGTGGCCCCTTATCCTATGTGGGCGTCCTACTATTTTGTTACCGTTTTTGAAACATATTTTGATGGTCTAACTGGGCCGGCTCGTCCGAAGTGATACGAAAACTGTACTGTTTCGCTGAGTGACTGAGGATATTAAAAGACCGTAAAAATGCCGCTGAAGCAGTGTAAAAAGCCGGTAATAAAACCAATGCGCGGACTGTGGCGCGGTTGGTGATTGGCGGCGGTGTTCTTTTACCATATTGGATACCCACCTGCTCCTGTGTCCGCTATACCATAAAAATGACATCAACTCCTGCCTTTTTCACTCCTATTCAATAAAAGTAATTTCAACTGACATTGATTCTGTTAACACATGGGTATAAGCAGCTAAAAATTCCACAAGCGAATGTAGTGCGGTATGAAGCGCCAATGATACGGGCCAAATACTCACAAACCCATGTCAAAAAGTCCAAACAAAAAGGGACACCTGCCATTTAAGGCATTACTATATTCAAATGTTACTTTTATCATTTAAAAATACATTTCAATATATTTTATACAGCTACTATAACTAATTAACAGAATATTAATTAAAATTTCTTTATTGTAAGTATTTATGTTGAAGTTATTTTAATAGTAATCTATATATGTATATATTTATATATATTATGGATATTAAAAAATTAGAAGATAGTGGTACACTGGTGAAAATTTAGGATTGTATATGTTTAGAGATATTCCAATACCGCCAGAAATTAAAAAAATAAAATTCTTACATAATCATGGTTGAGTACCTACGGCTAGAATAGTGAATATATAAAAATTCATGGATTTCTTTTATTCTTAATTTTACTGTATTACATATGTAAAGAAAATATATTTCTTTGATATTTTTATTATAATTGACTGGTAAAGCAACGTAAAAAACGTGACAGGTGTCATAAAAAATAAGGATTTTTTTGTTAAAGTGTAAAAATAGATAAAATGAGTAAAATATTATTGAAGGGATTGTAAATTTATTTATTTTTAGGTGAGTTGTGTTATGTTGTAATTGTATTTTTTATAAATTGTAAATAAATATTATATAATTAAATAAAATGTCTATTTTTACGTGCTGCAATGTATACCTGCCCAGAACTATGATAATAGTTTGATGAGAAGATAATTAAATTATAATAAAATCCATCGAGTAGATTTTGTTTCTATAACGAATATACCGACAGACAGACAAACATTTTACTAATTATATTTTTGGCTACAGTATCGATCACTAATCAATCCTGGATAGTTTTGGAAATATATTTCATGTACAGAATTGACCTGTCTCCATATTTATTAGAAATATCTTTGAAAATCGTTCGGAGGCGGTCCTCATGTTTCAATCCTTATATTCTGTAATTCAGCTTAAAAAACGTCAAGATCTTGAGGGAATACTTAATATTCTTCATGACGGATCTCTTTCTTGAGTTTCAACTTTCCGCGTGAATCTAATTCTAACTTTTTGTAGAGAATTACAATTTCTCAGCGATGCTAATATATATTTTTAAGAAACCCACCGATACCTGAGCAGAGCGATAAGAATATTTTCAATGCGATTTATATTCGACGAGAGGTATGCAGTATTCGGAATTCCTTTGAGGTTTGCGTTGTAGTAACAGCAATCCAGTACTTTAGAAAAGGTATTTTAGGAAAAAAATGAGAGATGCTTACACCATCATAATTGATTATGGGTAGTATTTTAGGAAGTACTGCTTAACTAAATTATATTTAATGTTACTAGAGTAATATTCATTTAAATATATGTAAAGAAATTATATTTGTTTTTTTTGTAAATCTGGCTGGTAAAGCTAGGTGTAAATGTTACAGATGTCATTGCGAATGTTAGATTTTTATGTTAATGTTATTATTATTTTTAAAAATTAACTTCAAATGTCTTTTTTATTTTTAGTTGAGTAGTGTTGTAATTGTGTTATATACAATAATTTATAAATAAATACAATAATTATATATAATATATACAGTAATTTGTAATTTATATATTTTAAATACATAATAATTTCATCATTATTTAAATATATTTAAAAAAAATTATAATATATTTTTAGAAAATATTTTAAAAAATATAAAAAAATCTAAAAATTATATATATTACAAAATTAATTACCTTATTATAAGTATAATTCCAATAATGCTATACAGTAATTTTTGCTGATATATCCATATACATGTATATGCAGACTTTGTCATAGAAATACTTGGTAAATATGGAAAGGGATTCAAACGAAAAGGAATTACTATGTTCATTTTGGAATATTTTTGATATAGTGATATCCCATATTTGACAGCGTTGTAGCTAAATGGTTATATAAGTGTACCACAAAGCGGTAAGGTATTGGGTGCGAATCCCGGTCCTGGCAAATTGTAATTTAATTTATGATTTATTCAGTCTCAGGAAGGGCTTGACAGTCGGGCGAGTGTCTTAATACTCTCGCACCCGTGAGAGCCATGGTGAAGCAAACGCTCGATATTACGCGCTCAAAGAATACTCAGCATGAATCAGTAGTTGTACTTGATACAGAACTTTTACTGTGTTTCACTGAGTGAGTGAAGATATTGGAGGCTCTTAACTGCCGCTTAAGTCATAAAAAGCTGACAACACAAACAATGCGCGGACTGTAGTGTGATTGTCCATGGGCGGCCGTTTTCTATAACCATATAGGACACCCACCTGCTCCATTGTTCGCTACACAATATTATATTTCTGCATTTGTTTATTTAAGAGTATTAAATTTAAAAAAGAAAGTCATTTGTTTAC
This sequence comes from Delias oraia, assembly GCA_018230265.1. Taxonomy (NCBI): domain Eukaryota; kingdom Metazoa; phylum Arthropoda; class Insecta; order Lepidoptera; family Pieridae; genus Delias; species Delias oraia. The sequence continues at coordinate 20,903 of DWCF01001996.1, read as the reverse complement.
TTTTGTGTAAAGTAAAAGATAATAAGAAATACTCGTACTTGCATATATTAAGCAACGAATATCTTACCTCTATGAGAAACTCTAACAGAACTTACAGGCATTTATATAATTAGTAAATTAGGGTTTAGTGGTTGAATTAATTGAATTCAAAATATGTCATATACAGACAAAACAATACACTACTGCTTATTACATCAATTAATAATTAATGAATATTTGATATATGTACAATTGTCAATCAAAAGCTAAAACTTTCGCCTTGTTTACTTTAATAGGAAATCCAATTTAGATGAATATACTAATTGCCACTAATAGAAAGCCTATGAGAGTGGTTGTGTAAGATTACCGTGAAGTAAGTACCGAGTTCGATCCTCGGGTTTATAATTCATACGGTCTTTGAAAGGGCTTGATAGTGACCGGGCGATTTATAACACAAATTGGAGCGTTTGGTCCGAAGTAGTCCACGGGCATACAGAGAACCAGCCTGAAACAGTACTTGTACTCTGTTTTTCTGAGTGGGAATGTTGGAGACATGTAAAATTTTATAGTTCAACGTAAAAAGATGGCAACACAACCACTCTCAGCCATAGCCCAAAACAGCCCCCACAGGAGAGTTCGCTTTTTTGAAGCTATACTTAGTTACATTTTAAATTCGTTCATATTCTGTAACTAATGTTAACTAAAACTTGTATATTTATTAAAGTAAATATATATTTTTGTTGTTCGAATGTAGATTTATCATAAAAATAATAAAATACTGAATTTTAGTATTTGTAATAATTTCAGCTTTCATCAATGTTGAATAATTGTAGTAGAAATGTTAGAAACCTAATCAGGGGAGTTAAATCGCATTGCATTAAGTTAAGTAATTTTAAACATTAAACTAGATTGACCCTTACGGATGCACTATTTAATCTATCTCATTTGCCCTTAGTGCAGAGCCCTGAGCCCTGATGGCCTGAGCGAGTGAGTTTTTCTATTTTGATTCTTGGGGATATTAATTATATAACAATTATTAAGTAATAATTAATATATAATTAGAAGAGATTTATATAAGGTTTAGAAAGATATTTTAAAAAATCAATTTGTGCCGTAAATTACCACTGTGTAGAAACAGCTGCCGGAAGAGGTATCCCAAGTCAATACGACTTGGAAATCTTCACACAATATACCCGCGGTCATGGTGTCCATGTGCTAGAGCTAAGACAAAGTGGACAATTTTTTTTTAATGGTATAGCGGACAACATAGCAGGTTATAAGAGAACACCGCCGCCCACGGTCAACCGTGCACATTGGTTGTTTTGGCGGTTTTTTACTCCACTTAAGCAGCACTTTTAAGGGCCTCCAATATCCTCACTCACTCAGCGAAGCACAGTAGAGGCACCGTTTCAATTACAACTATTACACGCTGAGTATTCTGTGACATTTTACTTCTGCTCGTTTCCTTCCAGATTTTAATTTATAAAACTATTTCTTTATATAATAAAGATCTTGTCTCTCTTCAAGATCTTTTGTAACAATGTCAGCAAGAGGCAGATTGTTTGACACGTTGGAAAATTAAAGAAATTTATGCAAATACGCAAGGCAGTAATTTGCTTTGCCATTTAAAAATTACAAGTGTGTTTCGTCAATTTAAAGCGTATTTTCAACATTGCAGCTTATCGAGTTAATATATTACGATGCGAGAGGAAATCGCCAATTTTCATAATGGATTTTTGTGTTATTGATACGCTAAGCCTTGATTAGTTAGATTAACTTATGAACGCGTTATTGATAAAATTGATATATAGAGATAATTTTTTTCACGGTATAACGGACAATGGAGAAGGTGGGTGTACTATATGGTAAGACAACAACGCAACAGTTCGCGCTTTGGTTGTGTTGCCGGTTTTACACACCTAAGCGGCATAATTTTAAGGGCCTCTGATGTCCTCACTCACTGAACGAAATGCAGTATAAATGTAGTTTCACGCTGAGTACTCTAAGCCCGTGGTACTTCACACGAGCTTGCCCAATTTGTGCGTCATTACAGCTTTTCCGAGGATAAAAAGTGATATATAATTCCAAAATAGATAGGTTTTTAACATATACAGTGGATAACAGGGCAGACAGATCTAATTCTGAAGTATTTTTTTTTATATGCTTTATCATAATCAACTTAAAATACAAAAAATTATAAAATTATGGTTTTAATTTTTACAGGTATATTTTAGGTATATTTTTATTTTCTGTGAGACAATATTTAAATATAAAAGTGTAGTGAACTTTACTCTAAGAAATGTTTTCCGTTCCATTTTTAATTTTTAGTTGTTTACTCATACAGATTTTACTTCTATGCCTTTATTTTTTTAATTAAAAATTACTCTGTAGACAAGTTTGTGCTTAATGTCTACGATGTCTGAATTTGACTGACAGACAATGCATTATTTCTGATATCAGAGCCCTTAAAAATGCCACTTAAGCCGCGTAAAAATCCGGAGACAAAACCAATGCACGGATTGTGGCGCGGTTGGTTATGGGCAGCGGTGTTTTCTTGCCATATAGAAGACCCACCTGCTCCGTTGTCCGCTATATAATAAAAAAATGTTTGTAGCGTACGTTACTAAATAAAAAAAGAAAATGTATTCTATTAATAACATATTATAGATTAATGGTGTGAAAAGCAAGATATTGAATGTAAAGCTGTTAACATATGGTAAGTACGTGTAGCCTTGTAAAGCTGAGCTTAGAGGTAGCGAGGCTTAGTGTCAATGCAATAGGCTTTTCGGATAATTCCCGATGCGATCAATCAGAATCCGCATTTAAAGGAAACCTTTTCTTTTATTTATTACAGCTCTGTAAGCGTGTTAACTGTTTTTATTTTGCCTACAATACGCTGAGCGATCTCGGGTATCCTTTACGACTTAGGCATCTTCAAACATCCTTTTCCTAAACGGCCAGCTACGCACCCGCTGCCTAACTGGGGCTAAGATTGACCATTAGTGGCGGAACGCGTATCCTAGATAAGCTAAGGATACCTGATATATAATAAAATTTCAGATTGGAATTTTTTGAGCCCGTGGAATCACACCGATTTCTAAACCGGTATTAGCTTAAGCGTGGCTTTACCCATTTTTTACCCCATTTTAATTCCTCCAAGCATTTTCGTTTTGTCAACAAGAAACCTTTCGCATAAAACTTACAAAAACGATCTAAAAGTAAGTAATATTTTAAAAATATCTTAAATATTTTAAATATTCTATTTTAAGTATAAGAATGGTATAAATAAAATATACAATTATTAAAATAAATTATAAATTTTGAACTAATCTTGTAAAATTTTGCTGTTTATTTCATTTGAAACGTTATCTCGCTATCGCCCCTTTGGTGAATTCCTCCAGAGCAATGATATTTAAGTATGAGTGTTTAGAAATAATAGATTTAAATAATTTCAACATAAATTTCAGTAGACAATTGCTAAATCTTCGTTGGGAATGTCTTTAACGACTGACACTTAATTTTATTCCCCTAAATTAGTTTTGTGTTATTATAATTTAATATATAAATCAAATAAAATTTATCTTCATAGAACCAAAAACATATACAAGAAAGATTAATTTTTAGTATTAATTATTATTAATATAATCATTTAGACAAGTTTAAGTGTTACCGAACGCGTCGTAATCTGAGAACAGCTAAAAATTCAGTTAGTTTAGCAGATTTTCTATCCAAGTTTTTTTATTATATAGCAGACATCAAAGCAGGTGGGTCTCCTATATGGTAAGAACACCGCCGCCGATGAACAACCGCGCCACAGTTCGCGCATTGGTTGTGTTGCAGGCTTTTTACGCCTTAAGCGGCACTTTTAAGATCCTCCGATATCACTCATTCTCACTCTATACGATGTACTCCCTCTGCGAAACAGTGCAAGTACCGTTTCACGCTGAGTATTCTGTGAGCCCGTGGTATCACTTCGAACGAGCTTGCCCAATTAGTGTGTTAGCAAATGCTTCAATATGGCTCTCCCACAGGTGCGACAATATTAAGACACATAAGCCCGTATAAGCCCGGCCTCTGTCAATGCCTTGCAGAGACCGAATAAATTTTAAATTAAATTTTAATTATCCGGGATTCGTACCCTATACCTCTCGCTTCATGGTACACCTTTAAAACCATTAAGCTACGAGACGCAATGTATATGGACAGTAAATTTATCAAACAAGCTTTTCAATTATTTACTGTAGGAATAATGTAATAAGATTTTCAATTCGTTCCCCAATGTCTGAGTCATTTTTATTTATAAATATGTTTTTAATATATATGTAAATAAATAATGACTCATCTTTTGTGGGTTAGTATTAAATTATTTATACAGTATTCGGATTCAATAATTTTTTGCTTACATTAATGCAAATTATAATTGTATTTGTGAAATTGTGAACGGAATTTCTCTATTCCTTATCTTATCTTTATCATTTTGAAAAAGTTTGGTTTAATTAAAAAAATTGTATTAATTTTCCAATTGAATTTATAATATTATCCATGTCATTGTAATAAGTATGTAACAGATAGAAAAGAAATTATGTAATTTAAATTTTATACGTGCTTTCGTTGTGTCGCTGGCTTTTTCCACCGCAATAACAGTGTAACTTGATACATTTCTGATCTTCTCACTCACTAAGTATTTCACTAACTTCACAAATCAAGATTTCACTGGTTTCTTACGTTAAATATATAAAAAAAATATAACAAACATATGAATGAACTTGCTTTTTCCTCAATTTTACATATGATTCTTTAGAGTCTCCTTTATGGTAAGAGAATACCGGTATCCATGAACTACCACGCTACAGTTTGCAAATTGATTGTGTTGCCGACTTTTTACGCCGCATAAGCAACATTTATGAGCGTCCGAAAACCTCACTTAATCAGAGAAACACATTAGAAGTAAAGTTTTAAGTACTACTACTATTTAACGCTGAGTATTCTGTGAGCCTGTAGTATCATTTCAGACGAGCCGGCTCAATTTGTAAGTCAGCATCTCTATCGGGTAAAAATGATAATTGCAGCTTCACCACGCTTAAAAAATCTTTAGAATTATGTTTGAAAGTTGTTAATGATTTATTGGAGAAAATCTTTTATGTTATGTTATGCTAGATAGAGAAATAATATGACATAGATTTCCTTATGAACAATACAACGCATTATAAAATACCCAAGAGGCAAAATAGAAACAACGTTCTTCTTAATTACACCTGCCTAAAATATATTTATCTCTGAGATGTAAAATTAACATTACTTTCTTTATCATACAGCGTACTTCTATTATTATGCCACTTCAAAGGGATTTAGTTATTAATTCACTTAAAAATGGCGCAGTAATTAAAATTGACGTATTTAACTTTGTCAAATTGTGAAAGATTGTTTTGATATTTAACAGTAAGGCAGAATCATCATCATTTCAGCCGTAAGACGTCCACTACTGGACATAAGCCTCCCCATTGGATCTCCATGAATACCTGTCAGCGGCGACGTGCATCCTGCATCCAAGGTAGAATACAAATTTTTATCCAGGTGACATTGATATTTGTCGTTCCACAATTGAATGTTTTAAGGCATTTTGTGCCGCGCACAACCACTATGGAATAAGCTACCTACAGAATTATTTTCATACGAAACGACTTCGGGACCTGCAAAAAAAGATCGCATATTTCCCTAAAAGGTAGGCAACGCGTCCAAGGACCAGCAAGAACTGAGGATGCCCATGGCCGGAAGATATCCTAGACGAGCCTCTAGTTTCTTTGCCTCTCTGTTTTCATAAAAAAACAGATAGTATCTTTTTAACCTATTCGGTACTTATAGGATTTGTGATTGGTAGTTGCTGTGAGGTCAAAGGTGCAAAGTTGTCATCCAAAATTTGACTTAAAATCACTAATCAAATCAAGTAATATTTACAAAATAAAACCTATCTTTTGTTAATCCTAGACAGATTGTTGTTATTTGTACAATGTTTCTAAAATGATTAGTTTTTGATATTCATGTATTTATTTCAGTTATACGGATTGTATCATAAATTTTATCTTGCACTGAAGGAAATAAAAAGGCGACATCACAAACAAAGCCCAGATTATGCTGTTGTACATAGCCGGCAGTCATATGCATCAGGGGAGATATGTCTAGCTCGTTTAACATCACAATAAATGAAGGTTAACCAGACTTAGAGAGATGTTATTAGAAATATAGACATGTACGTAAAAATGAAAGGTGTTTTAAAGTGGTAGCGTAGAGAATGTTCACTTTCGTCAAGATATTCTCAAATTGTATTGCACTTGACCTTCTAAAGTCTTTCTAAAACGTTCTTAATGCTCAACGTTTCTTGAAATATTAAGCGAAGTTACGCTGAGTCCCACGAACGCCATCCGAACAAGTGTTAACATTTCGTTAAAAGCTTTTATCTCTATGTTAAAAGTCGTCGTATGTTTTAATGGTATAGCGGACAACGGAGCTGGTGGGTCTCCTATATGGAAAGAGAACACCGCCACAAATGGACAACCGTGCCACAGTCTACGCATTGGTTGTGTTGCCAGCTTTTTATGCCACTTAAGAGGCATTTTTAAAGGTCTCTGATATCCTCACTCAGTGAAATACAGTAGAAGTACTGTTTCAAACATAACTACCAGTTAACGCTGAATATTCTGTGAGCCCGTGGTAACATTTCGGACGAACTGGCCCAAATAGTACGTCCTCATAATATGTTAAATCATCTTAGCAAAGAAATGACATCCGATATAAGATAATGTTTATTTTTTTGATAAAAACAACGAGGCAAGCATGGTTCACATAAGTTCTCAACACCCTAGCTCCAGAAGAGCAGTGGGTGGGCTTATAGAAATAAGTGGATTCTTTTTTGCTGGTCCCCAAGTCTTATGCGTTTAGAAATATCTCTGCATGCAGCTGGTTACACAGAACGATGATGCGTGGCAGTAAATGCCTTATAAATTTCTCAGCTGTGAAACTACTAATATGATACGGGTGAAACTGTCTTTATCCGGGGTATTTTAATAGCTATTATTAATATTGAAATATTACCTATGAAATAATTAACTTTGTAATCTACATTTATGCCGGATTAATAAAAGCTCTATTAGAGCTAAAGGACTTCCTAAACTTATTTACACTATGAAATGGTTATTTTCTTGCGACGCCCTCCCCATAATCAAAACTACCGTACTGGAAATAAAAACATTAGTAAAAACCTAATATATTTATCAGAAATTTTCAGAATATATTTTATTTAAAAAATATGTACATACCAAAACAGAATGCAAATTAATATATTAATTATTATTATAATTGTTTATGGTTAGTAATAGGAAGAATGCTAATGAGAAGGATGTCCTTGCTTTTCTGAGTATAATTTCTGAAATCGTGGCTTTCGCTCGGTTTGAGCCTCGCGCAAAGCTCTGGGCTATATTCGTATAGAAATCAAATGAAACATAAAATTTACGGAATTTTGTCACTTTGCTGATATCTGTAGGTTTGTAGGTTTTACAAAATGAAAATAAGTCCAAAATATTTACAGAATAAGCTATTATCTGTTTCATATATCATTAGTATTAAGGACATTTATTTTAGTAATTTATTTTCTTACAATTAGACTATATACGTGAATTCTGTTGTAATTAATGTATCAATTTATATATTAATAGCGATTTTATTTAATTTAAATTACAATAGACAGATATTACAAAGTTAAAAATAATAAAGTAAAATAGTAAAGCTCATAATTTATTTCAAATATTAACAAAATAATTTCAATGACGACAAATAAATTAAGAAGTAGGTACGTACGTGACTTCTGTCTTCTACAACTTTGTACAAATTTTGCTTTTAAGAATTACGAATGAAAAGTTATGAATCGGGATGAATATTAATTCCCTAATCATGATAAAAGTATTATTAGAAATTTGAAATAGGTCATGTTTTATCCCAATAAGAATTAAATATTTTAATAATATTACAAACGTGAAATTTTACAAGTATCGATGTTTGTTACTCGTTCACACAAAAACTACTAAACAGATATAAATTAAAATTTACCTCTATGTGGAATCAGTTTCCAGCGAGGGGTTTTCCAAACCAATACGAATTGTAGACCTAGATATGTCATACAGCAAAAAGTGTTCTTGAACAAAACTGTCACTTGGGATGTGAACATTAATTGATCCAGCTTCTAATATTAATGTACAAAAAATTATAACTACTTTTGAGAGCTTCTTAGTCAAGTGGTTTTGTAAGTCTACCACGAAGTAAGAAGTATCGAATACAAATCCCGGTCCAAACATTTACAATTTAATTTATAATTTATTCGGTCTTTGGAAGGGTTTGTTGGGCCGTGTTTGCAATTGTATTCATAAGAGGCTGTCTGGTCGTATGTGAAAAAATCTTTAATTTTGAGTTCATACACATTTAACGTGATTTTTCCATCGAGAAACTTGTAACGCCAAAACCAAAATTTTCCCATACTAAAACTTTGTTATCCTACGGAATACTACCTTTACGTATTGACTTTTAGCGTGCTTAATTTAGATAAACATGTAAACACGGATAGCCTAATTTCATTATCATTTAATTAATTAATGACATTGAAGTAGAGATAACTAAAGTCACCAAACTACACATGACCCATAAATACTGCCCATAATGTTTACTTACAAGAGATATAAGCTAACATATAATATTAAATATATAACGCATTTAAGGATTACAATTCCAGATTATACATACCCTTAAGTCTGATAAATTAGATAAGAAAGTACGTATCTTGATTTTTTTATGCTATAGCGGACAACGGAGTAGGTACCCACCATATACATACCCACCACTTCTATATAAATAATAATAATAAGAAAAAAACCGGCACCCATGAACACTATTACCACAGTCCGCGCATTGGTTGTGTTATCTGCTGTATACGGCGCTTAAGCGGAACTCTTAAGAGCCTTCGATATCCTCACTCACTCTGCGAAACATAGTACGAGTACCGTCTGATTCTGAGTATTCTGTGAGCCCGTGGTATCATTTCGGACGAGTCGTCACAATTAGTCCGTCAGCATATGCTTCAGCATGGCTCTCCCACGAGTGAAATTATTTTATTAATATTATTGTGAAGTTAAGAGTTATAGCAGTTAATCACCAATTAATAAATAAATAAGTTTTTATGAGTTTGGGAATACGCTAACTTTTGTCGTAAAACTGTTAACTACTTGTGATATCTAACCAAAAGCGATTAAATATAAGTTATTAAAATCTATTATTTCATAATTATTAAGTTACTTGGTTTTAATTATGACGTACACTTAGAAAGAAAAGTTTATAATAATTTTAATATATGTCTTACTAACATCGAAAATCGGCGATGTCTTACGAAAACAATTAATTGTCGGTGTTTTAAGAAAACTTTCTAAGAAACGATAACTGGAAAAAACATTTTATTTAAATATTTACTCACCTTTTAGCTATATTATTATTAAATTAGTTATTTTTGTAATATTATCCAATATTATTGTCACAAGTTTTAGTTTTAACACAGTGCTATGGTCAAATTTTTTTACGTAAAATTGTATTTTTAAAAATACGTAATAAAATAATATTTTTAAAATACTCTAAACTTTAAACATCACTTTGCTACAATTTTTATTTGATACAATCGTATATAAACCTCTAGATATATATAAATTATAGGCGTTCACTTTGATTATTTTACACACATGAAGTAAAACTTTTATTACATACCTGAAGTAAAGTTGTGTCTGCTTCTACGGCGAACTCTGTGCAGGCAACAAGTGTTGTGCCGCCGCCCGCCCAAAGCTGCCGCTTTTATACTACCGAGTCGCCGCCCAACGTCGTCACCCTAATCAGAGTCTAACATAGTTTGCATTCCAATTTACAGAATCCAAATTAATATTTTTATGCCCATATATATATACTTACTATACCAGGTAGTATATATTTTTTAGATTGATAAAATTGTGAAATAGATTCATTTTAAGCACTAGATTCATTTGAAAGACGCAATGGTATTTTTTATTAGCGCGTCCGTGAAGCCATGCTGAAACATATTTCAGCATGGCTCTCCCACGTGTGTATCAGTATTATGACACTCACCCAGCCACTGTCAAGCCCTTACAGAGACCGAATAAATTTTAAAATTAAATTACAATTGTCCAGACCGGGATTTGAACCAGATACATCTCGCTTCATGGTACTCTTTTAAAACCAATAAGCTAGGAGACTCTCAAAATATGGCACGATATATTAAAAAAGACATTTAGTGAAAAATATTTAAATCTTACTAAATCTGTTTTTTTTAGGGTTTGACACAGATTTAATAACTGAGAATTTTTTAAAGTAATTGGGGTTAAAATGTAGATATAGTAAATAATCATAACACTTCAATTTGCTGTTATAAATTTATTTAATAAACTTAAAATACTTTTTGTATGTATGCGGAAACTGTATTTGTCTAACAAGTCTAAAATAAGCTATAGCGTATTTGTAATAATAAAAAAACAAATATATACATTTGTTTAATTTTTACATTAAATTGTTTTACATTAAATTTGCTTATTATTTTCAATAAATTAATAAAGCATTAGTAGTGATTTTTTTATTTTAAAAATGTATTATAATTAAAAAAAATTAACTAATAAAATATATATAAATTATATACGGCTTAACATATTATCAACCATAAAAACCACTTTTTAAACAGTTGAAAATAATATGTCTGGACTACAATTCAATACTGAATTTAAATACATTTATATTTAGAATATATTATATAATATTTATAATTTAAATATATTTAGACACACAAAATTAACACAGATTACTCTATTATCAAATCGTCTATACATATTCGAGTATTTTACTGTCACTTAAAGTGATGAAATGTTTCAGAAGCGACGATTGATTTAAATAGTAATTGTTAAGTTAGCCATAGTGTTTTAAAAAGCAATTACAATGTATTAATTGCTAACCTCATGGCGGAGCGGTTATGGTGAAGTAATGTGTACCGGGTTTGTACCCAGTTTGAATAAAATAAGGGTCTCACAGTCCTAAGTAAAGCAATGTCTAACGTAACAGTATCGATACAGTCTTATATGTATTTTGATATAAGATATCCTCAAAGCATTTTTGTATATTGAATACTCAGCGTGAAATGGTAGTTGCACTTGAAATAGTGCTTCTACTGTGTTTCACTGAGTGAAGATATTGGAGGCCGTTAAAAAATTACGCTCAAGAGGTGTAAACAGCCACCAATACAACCAATGCGTGGACTGTTGCCCGGCTGTCCATGGGCGGCGGTGTTCTCTTATCATATAGGAAACCCACCTGCTTCGTTGTTCGCTACAGCATAAAAAAGGCTACAACCAATATAAGCATATATACTAAATAATAGCTTTATAAAGAATTTTCATTGAGGTAACATCACATTGTGCTTATCAATTAATTGTGAAAAGAAAGCAACGTTCTTAAGATCGGAAGGTACAGAGTAAACAATGGCCATGTGGAGACACAGCGCAAACAAAAGAAATATGATTGGAAGGAGACGCCTACGTACAATACTTAGATTTGGGTCATATGTAATGTTGGTTATAGCTGTCTGTGCTGCTTATTATCTGTGATAGTAATACTTACATTTGTAGGCTGTTAAAGGATAATTGCGTAAATAATAATCAAAATACATAGACATGCGATCCTCGTAGCTGGATGGTTTTAAAATATATCATGAAGCGAAAGGTATCAGGTTTAAATCTCGGTCCGGACAGTAATAATTTTATTTATAATTTATTTGATATCTGGAAGAGCTTGACAGTGGTCGGGCGAGTGTCTTACTACTGTCGCACCGTTGAGAGCCATGCAAAAGCATATGCTGACGCACTAATTGTGCGCGGCTCGTCAGAAGTAATACCACGGGCTCACAGAAGACAGCGTGAAGCGGTATTTGTACTGTGTTTCACAGAATGAGTGAGGATATCGGGCGCCCTTGGAAATATCGCTTGGGTGGCGTTAAAAGTCGGTAACACAACCAACGTGTGGACAGTGGCGCGGTTTTCCATGGTTTTTTATAATTACTATATTCTATTCTCCGCTATACAATAAAAAAATTAAAAAATTACGTTCTATGATAACGAAGCATTTTAAATAACAGTATATTTAGTACAAAGATAGTGACAGTGCGAAGCGCGACAAAGTTAAAATTAATAAATACTTATTTCTTTATGTAATAAGTTTCATTTATTTGGATAAAACATTATAAATTTTGCAAATATTTGAATAACAATTATTTTTTATCGCCCAAGGGATTCAATCAAAGTGCTTTAACAACGTTTCATGTTAATTTTCTTTAGGCAAAGAGTTGAAAATTAATTATTTATAGTTAGTAATACAGATGTCTATAATATTCTTGTAAACGGGTGTCGCTTACTTTGAAAACAGGTGTATCTCCTATATGGTAAGATAACAACGCCGCCCATGGACAACCACGTCATTCCGCGCACTGGTTGTGTGCGGGATTTTTACACAGCTTAAGCGGCATTGTCAAGGACCTCAGATATCCTTACTCACTCAGCGAAACACGTAGAAGCACCGTTTCACGTACGACGAGAGGGCCAATCAGTGTTGCATATGCTTCATTATTACCTAAATAAATTATTACTTTTAGATAAACATACAGAAACAACTGCTTTTGACAAGACAAAGCTTTTTGGCAGATTTTTGAATGGAACGAACGGAGGTCTCATCTAGGAGCGTCTGGTCCTCCGCATGACTGCGCCGTGGATATGTTGCCGGCCTAAAAGTAATAGGTACGCTCTTTTTTGATAGTCCCCAAGTCGTTTTACATTGTAAATACCTCTGAAATTAGTAAAAAAAATTAAAAGACGCTAATTTGTGGAAGGATAAACATCGAGGAATTACGGATGAAACTTTGCCTTCTGCCTCCAAGTTAGATTCTTTAGTTAATTATGTAAGCTTAGGGCTATACCATCTCCTAGTACTGTACAAATTACGTAATATATTCGTCGCGTCACCAGCCCAGGCTGTAACGCCTCAATTGCGGGCACTAAGATGGGATTTACGACACATAAACTGACTTTCAATACAAGTGATCACTTCAGCGCCTTATTACGCATAAACTGGTCAAATTACTAATGGGTTAAATGTAATTGCTTTGTTGAGACGAGTTTACGACTTATTATTTATTAACTGAATAAATTGGGGATCTAGTTAATATGGCATTTTATTACAACTATTGACGTAAAAAAACTTATCATTAAGTTTACGCAGTATCCAAAGTGCTAGTGTTGAAGAAATGGCAACAAACCACAACGCGACATTTTCTACAATCACTTTTACAATTGTAAAATTTATAAGAAAACATGTTTTGAGAGCCTACCACGAAGCGAGAGGTATCGGGTTCGATCCCCAAACCGACTAAAAATGTATATTTTATTCGGTGTTTATATGGCTCGACAGTATCTGGGCGAATCTCAATACTGTTATACCCGTGGAAGAACCTTTCTGAGGCATTTGCTGCCGCAATAATTTGCCCGACTCGTACGAAGTGATATCCCGGGCTCACAGAATACCAGGGTGAAACAGTACCTACTTGTACTGTGTTTAACCGAGTGAAAAGCGATATGAATGATATGATATGACCCTATGGTAGAAGAAAGCAGAAGAGAAAGACCTTCTCCATTGCCCGCTATACCATAAAAAATGTTTATGCTCTTAATTATACAACAAAACTGTTTACTTTGGTTCATCATCAACATCAGACTATTAAGTCCACTGCTGGACATAGCCCTTTTTATTTTATTATTTTATATTTTAATACTCTACAATATAATTGACTAAGATCTCAATTAAAATACGGGAACTAGCCAGGAAAAAGCCAGTGCTGCTCGATCCAATGAACTATGCAAACTACAATTATTACTTTTGAACTAGCTTTCTTGGTTCAATATTTAATTCACATTCACAACTTTGGATTGGTTTTACCAGTTGTAACTGAATAAAAGAAGCATCATCATCGAACATCAAGGCAGAATACAAATCTTCATCGTTATCACCTCAGTGGTTGTCGTTCCACAACTGAGTGTTTTAAAGACATTTAAAGAGGCAAGGCCTCGCACCACCTCTCTGTGGAATCAACTGCCAGCAGACGTATTTCCAAATCAAAACGACCTTCGGGACCTTCCAGGGACCTGCATGAACAGAGCGTACTTATTCCTTAAAGACCGGAAACGCATCAGTGGCAAGGTCTAGGGATCGGCGGCGTCCATGGGTGGAGGACCGCTGCTTTTTTTAATCCTTAGAGGACAACGAAATAGATGAGTATAGTAAGAGAACAACGCCGCCCATGATCAACAACGCTACAGTTCGCGCATTGGTTGTGTTGGCGTCTTTTTACGCCAATTCAGGTCCTCAGATATTCTAACCTACTCAACGATACATATTAGGTACAAGTACCGTTTCACGCTGAGTATTCTCTGAGTCCGTGGTATCACTTCGGACGAGCCGTTCCAATTAGAGCGTCAGCATGTGTCTCCATGGCTCTCCCACAGGTGAGACATTTCTTCCCGCTCGTTTGCCACCATTTCCCTATAAAATAAGGCTTTCATGAAATTTTGTATAGAGGTATCCGATATCGTGGTTTACATAGATTTACATAAACTACTTAGGTCTAAAAAGCGGGTAACACAACCAAAGCGTGAATTGGTGATGTCCATGGGAATCGATCATCTCACCTCTCTTCCTTTTACGCCATATATTGAAATATAGTACACAATAGATTTATACGTAGCTGAGTATGTTCAGGTAATGAAGTATAAACTGGCCAAGACTAAAAGTATGTTGCAAGCGTGAAATGCACTTCGAAACAATGTTTTCAGACATATCTAAGTATTTAAATATTGATATATTGCGCCTGGATATATTGTAATTTAATATTTTTAAAAAGTTAATATCATTTTTTCGGGGAGGCCTATATCCAGCAATAATGATTTTCTTTGGCTCGTCCAGGGTGACACCACGGTTTCAGAGAAAACCAGCGTGAAATACTGTGTTAAGGTGAGTGAGTGGGAATACTAGGGCTTATGGAGTTAACATGCCCTTTAAGCGGCAATAGAAGCCGGCAACAGAACAAAACGGGGATTGCGTTGCAGTTTGTGATGGATAGTGGTGATCTCTTATATTCATGATTGTATTCAGAAACATCCAACTAAGATGTTGAGTATTTCAAGAGCGAAGTTGCTAAGTGGTTTTATAAGTCTAGCGTTTCATAAGTCATGAAGCGAGAGATATCGGGTTTGAATCCATGTTCGAAAAATTATATTTTAATTTATAAAAAAATATAAATTATAATTTATTCGGTCTCTATTAGGGCTTGACAGTGACCGGGTGAGTGTCTTAAAACTGTCGCACCCGTGGGAGGCCATGCTGAAGCATATGCTAACGCAGTAATTGGATCGGCTCGTCTAAAGTGATACCACGGGCTCACAGAATAGGTACTCAATGCGAAATAATTGTACTTGAAACGGTGCTTCTATTGTGTTTCGCTGAGTGCGTGAGGATATCAGAGACCCTTAAAAAATCCGCAAAAGTGGGATAAAAAGCCGGCAACACAACAAAGCGCGTATTGAAGCGCTGTTGTCCATGAGTGGTGGTGTTTTATTACTATATAGAAAACCCGCCTGCTCCATACTCCGCTATAACAGAAGCTAAATATTAAAATATTTTATTATAATATATTATCAGAATCAGATATTGACCTGCTCTGTCACAAAATTAGTATAGCCAATTTAGTATGTCTTATTGAGTATTTCTTAAAAAATAAAATAAACCAAGTCTCTTTATTTATTGTTAGCACGTATTTACACAAACGGTTCAATATTCCTTGAATTAACTTAACCTATGACATAAGATAATTATTATTGTATATACAGTGCAGATAACTTTTTCTTTTTATTTGATGGTGAATGTTGAAATAGGACAGTGCAGAATGCTTACAATATTTTCATTTCTCCTATTTGTTTTGGTAAGTGGACTTTATGTATATCCATTTTCATTATTTATGGAAAACGCAAAGTGGGACGTCCCGCTACGCGATGGAAAAATGATCTGATGAAGATCGCTGGCAACCGTTGGACCCAGATCGCTCAAGATCGTAAACGGTCTTAGAGGAAAGACCATGTCCAGCCGTGGACTTGGTAGCCTGATGATGTATATACATACTGAAGCTTTCTTTATAAGAACCGTTTAATTGAAACGATCTATTAATTATTGTGTCAACTTGTCGTGCAATGGTTGTAGCAACAATAAAATAAAAGATCTGATATCAGGCAGTTTATTTTTTAAGGAAAATGAATGTAAATGATAATTTTTAACAACCCTTTTTATTTTACTTATCTTAGATAAAATTTTGTTGTTTTGAAATATGTTTTGATAATAGGTGTTTGTATTGGTAGGATATAAAATAAATTATTACTCGTAATAAATACATTGTAAATAAAATACAAATTTGAAAAAGTAGGTATACTCTTCTATTTCTTAACTACATAATAATATACTTTATAACTATTTTCATTTATAATAATAATTGGAGATAATATTAATTGGACCAATTGTTTACATCTTTGTATAAAAGTAATAATGAATTTACCTGTGGGTCATTTATTAACCTAAGATGAGATAAAAAGTAATAATTGTTGTGATTCATACGATTTTTTTCATCATATTATTTATATGGAACGGTCGTATTACTTTGTATTATCGCCATCTAGACCATTCAATTTTTCTATGAAAAAACGCCATCTAGAGTAATTTATTTGAACTTTTTGAATATTCACTTTATCTAATGTCAAAAATTAGGTGGGCGTGTTTGGGGGAGACCTGTCCAGCAGTGGACTTGACAGAGTGATGATGATGAATGAAAAAAGATGTTTTTCCGTATACAGCACTAATACCATGGTTCAAATGAATTTAATAAAGACAGGATTTAAATAGTTAAAAAAAACATTTTTATAGATATTGTTCTTCCTAGAATTTTAAATAAAAGAAAATTAATTGTAACATCACTATGAGAAACATATTATAATATCAGAATATTTTTAATGATAAATTATGTATTTTGTATATATATTCATAGTCATATCGCTCCCGACTTAAGGAATTTTTCATGTCAATTTTGTAGACTTTGAGTTATATTAATGGCATTTTAGTAAAGATTTCTGACATTGAAAAAACAAAAAAAAATATTCACATTAAAAAATAATATTTGTTCACCAGAGATAGTGTATCTTCCCAATGGTGAAAGAATTTCTCAAATCCGTCAAGTATGTCATGAACTTCAGAACAATCAAATATTTTTAAAAGAGATGAAATAAATTGTTATGATATTTAAATATCATAAAAAAAAATTGAGAATGTAAAATATTGTATCTTATACTCAAATTATACATAAAACATATAAATGTTTGTACCTTATAATTGTTAAAAAAATGTTATTTTTTTAATTGAATTTTCCGCGTTTATATTAACAGCTGTCACTGCAATTAACGAAATGTAACGAAATGTAAATAAATTAGTATTTCTTAAATAGATTTTATTTTGTTTTATATTATTGTTTGATTGTCTGTCGTTATTTGTGTAAAAGTCATCATACTGACACTTATTGACAATTATAAGAAGAAAAAATAGATTTTTGAAGCGCGCAGTACTGTCACTATCTATAAACAAAATGTCATATCTTGATTAGATATAAACAAATTAGTATTTCTTAAATTTAATTTTACCACGTATGGCACTGTCACTGTTATGAACGACATGTCACATTATTTTAATTGTTGAGTTATCTTAGAATACAATGTCGATAAAGGTGAAATACATACATCTTAAGAGTAATATTATTGACAAATTCGCTGCGGACTCTTTCGTTTCATCTTCATTCACCCAAATCGTTTCTTTTATCGGTCTATGGACGGTAAGATAGGAGTTGAAGAGAAAACAAATCGTCTTTTGATATTTGTGATGGTTTAATAGTTATATTTTTCGCAGGCTTGCAATGCGGAGATTCCTAGTGAAGAAAGAAAGAGAGGGGCTACACTTGTAAGTGTTTTTACATATTGGAGAATCCTAAAATTCACGTTACCTATAATTTAAAAATAGATCACTAAATGTGTTGCTAAGCGCAAATCTGGGCTTCAGATTCTGATTTTCCGAATTATTTTTTTAAAATATTCTTCGAAGTACGAAGACGGCTCGAAAAAATTTAAAAAATAAACTCAAATCATTTTTTTACTCAAACAACGTGACAGATAATTTATGAGTAAAGAAAACATATTTCTTTGATTTTATGCTAGTAAATCAACCTTAAAATAATATGATAGATGTCATAAAAGATTCTGATTGTTTGTTAATAGTGAAAAATTTGATAAAATTAATAGAATGAAGTGAAATAACTTTTTTCTATAAATTTTTAGGTTAGTAGTGTTTTATATAACTTGTAAATAAATATTATATATTAAAATGAAATATCTATTTTTAGAGCAACACATTGGTGCATTTTGTTAAATTTACGATTCATTATGAAAATTAGACTTATATATTAAAATATATGTATATTATAATTAGACAACGTGTACAATATACATTACCCTTCAGAGTTATTTGCAAACCAATGCGGCTTAATAACCTATCACTTAAAGGCCAGAAACATCTCCGCGGCCAAGATGGCGTTGTGAGTGTCCATGGGCGGAGGAGACTGCTTATAGGCGAGGCTAGGCGAGCCTCCTGTTCGTTGGCCTTCCTGATTTATAAATCAATGCGTTTTATCATTTTTAAATGAATTTCAAACAATAGAAAAACATTTATTCTCATAACATTTATTTCAAAGACAATTCTTTCGCCACTTGAGACTAAAACTTCATATGTTCTATGCTAATTTTTTTACTTAAGTAAGTCATCATAAAGTCTAGCTCTATAATATAATTTATAAATTCTCATTACAAATTTATTATATTTTAGAAACCAATTTCAACATGCTGCGATATCCCGGAACTAGGAAATGAGAAGCATTTATCTGAGTGTTCTGTGCCTAGATTAACTGGACCTGTGAGTATTTTCAAAATTTTTGATTTCAAAATATATCGCTTCAAAGTATAAAGTTGCGAAGCGATGTGGAAAGCAAGGTGAAAACACTGTACAATATAGCTTCCGATTTAATTATGGCGCAGTGGGTTAAACCTCGTCTGAACTCATGACTCTAATGGCTCTCCCAGCGCCCGTGGGAGAGCCACGCTGAAGCATATAGCTGACGCACTAATAGAACCGTCTCGTCCAAATTAATCCACGGACTCACAGAATACTTAGCGTGAAACGGTACTTGCACTGTGTTTCACTTGCATAGTGAGAGGATATCGGAGTGCCTTAAAAAAGTTCCGCTTAAGCGGCGTAAAAAGCAGGCAACAATGCGCGGACTATTGCGTGGTTATCCATGGATGGCGGTGTTCTACCATATAGGAGATCCATCTGCTCCGTTATCCGCTATACTATAAAAAAAAATTAACAGTTTAGTTGAACTAATGCGTTGAATTAATGTTTGTTAGTTCTATATATGTTCCGAGTCTGGGTCTTTGTCTTTCTATAATAAACGATTGAGAGTTTTAAAGGTATTTTGTGCCACGCATCAATAATCTCTAGAATCTGCTTCTTGCAGTAATATTTCCAAGCCAATACGACTTGGGAGCCTGCAAAAAAGAAGCGTACCTATCACTTAAAGGCCGGAAACGCACCCGTGGCTCTGCAAGGGTTCGGGGTGTCCATGGGTGCTGAGGGTCGCTTATCCTAAGTGAGCCTCCTGCTCGTTTACCAACATTTCCATAAAAAAATTGTATTTATTTTAAAAAAATGTGTACTCATGTAGTATAAACATACCATAGGCATAATTCTTGAACCGCGCCAAGCATAAGGTTGCTTTTTTTTATATAGCGGACAACGGAGCAGACGGACCTCATTATTGGTAATAACCAATATTTAAGTACCTTATTTAAGTAAATATTATTTTACTGACACTGGCAAAATTATTGCCGCTAGTCAAAGAAGCCAGAAAAATAAGAAGAATATTTTGTATTGGATGGTAAAATTGTCGTTTTTATTATGTTTCGTAACTTATCATGTATTAATCTTAACGTTTATACTTTATATAAACTTTCATAAACATTTCAAGACCATAAGTCTGCGAACCCGTGTAGTAATTCTTAAATTTTAGCGAGATGATTGAAAAGGAATTAATTTTCTTTGTTTCTGTTCATTTCAGTGCAACGATGTTCAGTGCATTTTCGAAAAGTCTGGCTTTCTAGCGGACAAAAACGTCTTAAATAAAGAAGCGTATAAGAACCATCTACTGAAGTGGGTTGAAAGCCACGAGGCGTGGAAGGACGCGATCAACAAAGCAATCGCAGACTGCGTAGACCGCGACCTAAGGCAGTACTTAGATTATCCTTGCAAAGCGTACGATGTCTTTACATGCACTGGCATAGCAATGCTCAAGGTGGGTTCGATAAGCTTTTGACATAACAAATCTCGATTCAAAGAGAACAGACTATATTTTTGAGAGCCTCGTTGCTAAGTACAAATATAAGTCTACCATGAAGCGACGGACCGAATAAATTTCAATTGGCCGGACCGGGATTCGAACCCAATACCTCTCGCTTCTTTTTAGCCTTATAAAACCATTTAGCAATGAGGCTCTCATAATATCAAGTTTTAATAATATATAATATACTAGTAGACTCGGCAGACGTCGTTCTGCCCGCTACACTACCTACCGAGTTCGACTTACGTGTTTCTATTAAATA
>DWCF01001995.1:0-26432 GCA_018230265.1 Delias oraia | reverse complement strand
AGGCTTTATGCCAGCAGCGTTAGTCATTACTAAAAAAAGTCATAAAACCGCACTCAACAATGTACTTCAGTGTGTCCTTACAACAGGTATAAAGTTTAATCTTGATTTTCTGTTTAGAAGTCGCACGTATTACAATCAAAAAGTTTTATTAATTATTAAGAATACTTATATAAAATTACAATGTGTTTGATAAAAAATTAAATACACGTGATTTTTGTCACTTTCTCTCTTTCTAGCCTCTCGTGATTAATGGATGACCTCTAATATAGTTTTTAAACGATATACGAAGCCCCTACTGCATTGTAGAATTATTAACGAAAAAACGTTCGATTGTCTCGAGATAAATATTATTTTAGAATTTAGAGCCATTTTGATTTGTTAAAATGAGATTTTGGGAAGAATTACGTATTTCCACCCTTACTTTCACGAGATAATTATTTGGTATCACTTTTTTTATAAATTGCTTATATGCGCTGCCTATTTCCAAACAAAACTAAATTATAAAAATTAAGCAGAAAAATTAAGAAGTATAGGGTTAAATTTTATGTTTTGTTACAATAAAAATGGTGATATACCATATATTACCCTAATTAACTTATGTAATTTAAAAACTTATACAATCATAATTACTCTTTTACGATGTATTCTTTATGAGAAACGGGCCTCGTGTTAATTCACTGTTTATCAGTTCAGAATTTAAAAATATACATTGTGTAAAGAAATATATTTAACAATGAATTGTACATTTTGTATATTTTTTTATAATTACTGAGAATGAAAAAATATGTTTTGCAATGCTCATCATGAATCCATTTTAGTAGTATTTTGTTGTCAACATCCTATTGTTTCCTTTTTATTTATTGTTGAGAATATTATTTGAAAAGCTGCAAGAGAAAACACATTTATTAAATAAAATATCAATGACTACTATTTTTTATTACCATGTCATTTGAGCATTGTAAATCATAGACAAAATTTATTAATATTTCTCAATTTGGATAATATTAATAAACTTTATCTTAGTTTTAACGAAATGTTAAGCGTGTCTCATGTAAAAAATGCTTAACATTCAGCCGACTCTACCATATAATTATATTTTACCAGAAGCTTAACTATTGCTTTGAGCATTACAAAAGGATGCCAATATATTATTGTTATTTTATACATTTTTTATTAAAATACTTTTTTATACGTATAAAATTATAGTCATTTCTTAACATTAAAGTGTACTCAGTTTAATAGGAATGTTATGCATTCCTATTATTTATTACAACTAAAAGTTTTAATGTGTTTATTATTATTGTAATATCTTAAAAAATATTATTGTACTTATGATAACGTATAATTTAAATTATCTCAGAATTTAGTAATTGCGTACCGGGAAGCGCAGTGGGATGTCCTGCCACGCGGTAAAAAGACGATCTCCAAAACGTCGCGGGCAACCGCTGGATCCGGATCGCTCAAGATCGCAAAAGGTGGGCGTCTTTGGGGGAGGCTTATTTCCAGCAGTGGACTTAATATGCTGCTGCTGATGATGATGATAGTAAATATATGATTTTTATATTGAGACATGCGCTCAACTTTGCATTTATTAACGGACTATAATATGTTGCCTTTAAAAAGTAATATTTTTAAATACATATATCTTATTTTAATTATGTTCCTGGGGATTCTTGAATTGTATTTGGACGTGTTTCACTTGTCGCACTATAATGTAGTATAGGTTGTGCACTTAGTACTATTATTAATTTAATTTTTTACCACTATTTGAATAGGTCGTCCTACGGCTGAAATGATGATGAAAATTTGGTTTGTAGTTAGAGCACTTAAAGAATTAGTAATTTTTTTTTCACTTTCTGTATTAATGTATTTATTATTACTGTTTATAGTTTCATCATATTTCTTTTAGTATTTTATACTAATATTGGGTGCCAGTTTTAATTCAATCACGAATTTTATCAATCTATATTGTTGATTTTATAGTTGGCGAAATTTTCACGTGTTCAAGTTATGAATGAAATTATCCTAGTGTTAAACTGAAATAGAAACACATTCCAGAGAATATACAGTTCTTAATAGTACTTTATTTTTCGCTTTTATAACTGACTCGCGGCCATAACACAATATAGCTGAACCATACGTAAACCAACGATAAAATACGCATATTGCAAGACGAGACACAAATACCTTGATTCAATGGATTTTGTCTCTCGTTTGAATGAATTGCCTTGTATTAAGACTTATGAATTGCGAAAGTGTTGCAACTAACACTAGTGACTTGCTAATAAATTGTATTTATAAATTAAATGGGTTTTATTTTTTAACTGCCAACAGAAAACTTAAAAATACTCATGAATGTTGAAATCATTATTTATTACAATGTATGCTTAAATAACATTTTTACAACTTACAAATTTAAAACCTATGTATATGGATATGCCAGAAATCAACAACCAACCTGAAAAAAAGGAACAATTATCGTGATAAAATCTTGCAAGACTTATTGGAATAATAATACAAATATGGTTTATAGACCTTGATGAGAAATTTTTTAATTAAATATAAAAATTGAACTTTTCCGCTAACGTACAAATGAACCGAATCCTCAATCCGTTTAGATGAAGTCATCAGTCGGTCGTTAGTTATACAAATGTGCCATAATTTCAATATAATGTAAATGGTCAATATAAAATTATAATAAATTATAAAAGTAAAAAATTAATTGAAGTTTCAAAGTTGCCAAATTTATCTTTAATTTTACAAATGTATGAAGGGTTTCGTGTCACTTACGTCACTCCCTTCGTCTCTTGGAGTGGGGCTCGTGATGGCTCTTGCGGGAACTTTTGTCTGCGCGCTTCGCTTCACTCAAGAACCGATCCAGACCGAAGGGATCGAAGTCAGCCTCAGGTTGATTGCTGCGACTCTGTTATACAAATAAATTATTAGCGCTATGAATATGACATACGCTTTTAAATTGTAGATCATCGTTTTCCGATCTTATTCAGCCACGAGGCACTAGGGCAGGGTAGGCGAACCAATGGCACGCGACACAATATTTTGGGCACTTCGCCCATAATCATAAAACATCTGAAAAAAATTGAACAAGCACAGGTTCGATGCTTTGTTTGATGAATTATTTATTTACAGTTGTTTGTTGATTATTATTTTCCAAATATGGTTATTTGAAAGATTTTTTTAGAAAAATGGCACGTTGCATACAGATTCGTCTACCCATATATTAGCATTTATGTATGTATTATGGTCCATAGATGAAACTGCGGACTTACATATATATAATCGCGGACAACAGATTTGGAAACTATTGTAGATCAATATAAATTTGTTAACATTGTAAAGACAAATTTATGTAATTTAACATTTGATATTCGCTTACTTTTCATTCAGAGGATTCCTTTGTATTATTTAATATATTTTAACAAACTAACTGACTCGGCAAACATTGTTTTGACGTATAAATATGAAAGATAGATATATATGCTGTCTTGAACTTTTTTATAGGCACTAACAGGCACTACAACTTTTCTCTAAAACAAATCATATACCTCTCATCATAAAGACAGCATAAAGAAACATTATTTCTTCGATCTACATTGCAAATCTGTATACCACTAAAAAGATGACCTTATTTTTGGAGTGAATATATAGCCTATATTACTTATAAACAACGTAGCTTTATATTGATAAAATAATTTACAAGATATGTTCAATAGATCTATATAGATTACCCCGTACAGCGTTACAAACAAACTTTACCTCTTTATAATTAGTTTAGACAAATCAAAAGAAACATTTTAAAGTCTAGATAGAAAAATATACGAACAGATGGTTCTGCTCGCGATGGATTCTTCTCAAACTGAACGGGACCGGAACGGGTGTTACTGCTGCTGGTGCCAGCAAATTCTTTATCCGCCACAAAGCTGAAATTTGAGCCATTCATTACTTTACGTACGCCTAGATGTGAAATTCTTATTGCAACTAGTAATTATTTAACAGACGTTACGCAATCTTCTCAGATTGAATGAAACTTAAAGTTTAAACAATTATTTATTATTTCTGTAAATTAATCATTAATATATAGCCTTGAAAATATTGTCATTTATAATTTGTCTCAATTATTACATTAGTGTAGCTTTGCACATTCATCATCATCATTTCAGCCGTAGGACGTCCACTGCTGGACATAGGCCTGCCCTTCGGACCTCCATGCATACCTGTCGGACGCGACCTGCATCCAGCGTCTTCCAGCGACCTTTATAAGGTCATCTGTCCACTTTGTGGGTGGACGTCCTACGCTGCGTTGGTGGTCCGTGGTTGCCACTATTATTACATCATAACCAAATATAAAATCGAGAACAACGACCGATTTGGCTAATGTTATTTGTGGCAGTCCATAGAAATTTTAAAAGCCGCATGAATATGAAAATGCTTGAAAAATATAACGCACTCTTAATAATACTTAACATAGTAGCGGAAAAAATGCAGGCTTATTGTATCGGTAGGCAATGTATCGGGCAGGACTACGGCTACCGGTCCACAGTATTTAAAAAAATCTCTCACCGTTTCGTATTGGCGATGGTTTCCAAATCGCCTCCATAGTTGTCGGCTTCGGCGTTCCTCGACGGGCGGTAGATGTGGGAAGCGACAGCGTCACCTGAGCGCCACGCCTTGTCATAAACGTTGTATGCCTCATCGTCACCGTAACCTGAAATTCGTGACACGTGCCTTTTAAAAACCATAAATAAATTTTATAATAATTTTTTTACCCGTGAGAGAGCAATGCTGAAGCATATGTGGACGCACTAAATAGGTCGGCTCGTCCGAAGTGATACTACGGGTTCACAGAATGCTTAACGTGAAACTGTACTGTGTTACGCTGTGTGAGTGAGGATATAGGATGCCTTTAAAAATACCGCTTAAGTGGCGATAAAGCTGGCAACACAACCAATGCATAGAAAGTGGCGCGATTGTCCATGGGCGGCGATGTTATCTTACCATATATCTCACCTGCTCCGTTGTTCGGCTATTCTATAAAAAAATATGGTATAATAGATCTTTGAAAGGGCTTGACAACGACCGGGCGAAGGTCGCATCCGTCGCAAAATAGCGTGAAACAATACTGTTTCGTTGAGTGTATGAAAATATCAGATTCCCTTCAATTAAATGCTGCTTAAGCGGCGTAAACAGCCGGCAACACAATCAATGCGCGGACTGTAGCGCGGTTGTAGATGGCCAGTTGTGTTCTCTTACCACAAAGGAGACCCACCTGCACCATTGTTCGCTATTTGTATTATATTGTTTAACCAGCATACAACCAAAGCGCGGATTGTGACGCGGTTTTCCATGGGCGGCGGTGACCTCGTACCACCATAGATCTTTTTGTCCGCTATACAAAATTAAAAAATAATAAATAATACGTAGCTTACCACTGTCCATGCCTTTGGAATTGTTAAAGAGCCGCTGGTCAAACATCGCCTCGCCACCCTGACTCGCCTTCGCGGGTAGTCCTAGCGCTATCTGCTCGGAAATGTCTCGTTCCCGTTCCTTCACGAGTTTGGACCTATAAAAACAAATAGTAAAAAAAGCCGTGTTTATTAATAGAAATTACTGTATATTGTATGAGGATAAAGAAATACAAAAAATGCGTAAAAAGCCGGCAACACAACTAATGCGCGGACTGTAGCCGTGGGTGTGCGGCCGGCTCGTCCAAAGTGACACCACGGGCTCACAGAATATTCAGAGTGAAATGATAGTTTTATTCGAAAAGGTACTTTTATTGTTTCGCTAAATGAGTGAGGATATCGGAGGCCCTTAAAAATGCCGCTTATGTGACGAAAACGCCAACAAAAACAACACAGTAGGCGTGTTCTCTTATCATATTGGAACCCACTTGCTCCGTTGTCCGCTATACCATATAAAAGAATACCGTTTGTCAGGTGCTGCGCGTGCCAAATTCCTATCTCTCTGTCTCTCCTTATGTCTCTCCACGCGCAACTTATCTCTCTCCGCCGAATCTCCGTCTATCTCTAGGCCGGGCTCGTTCTCATCTTCCGGACCTCTTATACCTACAGTCAAAATCTATATTAATATCTTATTAATCGGGAATTTTATTTATAGAATTATATATTACATGTTCGTCGAAATCGTATAATACAATACTATTAAAGACATTTACGAACCAGCTCTATGATCTCTCGCTCTCTGAGCTAACATTCTGAGATGTTCTTCTTTCTTCTCCTTCTCCCTCTGCGCTAATCTTCTTTCTAGTTGCGCACGCGCTTCTACCGCTTCACGTGCTTTTCTATTGATAGAGAACACACACAAATTAATTGTTCCTTTGGAATCTCATTGAAAAAAGGTATTTTTACTGAAATTGTGACGAATAGTACCTGTTAAATGTATCTTATATATAATGTTAGCTGGCCCGTTAAAACGCCATTAATTATGAAGTTACATATGTATAAGCTGTTACATAGACAAGCTGTACAATCAATTCAATCATGTATCATTAAGAAAGCGCACATAAGAGACGCTGATTCGACCATATTTTTCTTCGACTTTACAAATTACCACAAAAAGGCCTTTTGAATTTTTCGGGTTAATACAGCTATGTTAGTCACAAATAATGTAGCCTTCTATTGGAGAGAGAATCTTCATGATCGATTCAGAAGATCGAGAATCGTCTACAACGTGACATACAAACTCTTTATTATCTAATATATAAAATTCTCGTGTCACAATGTTCGTTCCTATACTCCTCCAAAAGGGCTTGACTGATTCTTATGAAATTTTTTATGTATATTCAGTAAGTTTGAGAATCGGCTATCTTTTTTTTATACACCATTAACATTTTTTTAGTTCTTTTTTTATCATTTGGCATGAAAAATATATATAATCCTAAATTTTCACCCTCCTACCACCACCCCTTATTTGTTAATAAAGACATTAGTCATTGATAATATATATGTAGCAAAACAATGTTTGCCGAAGAGTATAGAATTATTTTTTAGGTCATAAAAAAGTTTGTACATGTTGATAAAATTGTTGCTTCTAGGTATATAACTATAGTTCTATTATATGGTGTTACCTGTCAGCGATGTACAAAGCTTCCGCTAACTTTGAGAAGTTTTCATTGATATGAACTTGCTGCAGGCCACGTCCGTCCGCTGCTAGACGCTTGTCGAGCGGTATTGTGTATCCTGGTTACAATATTAATATTATTTATTTGTATAAAAAGAGGCCGACAACGCACCCGTAGCGCTGCTGACGCTAAGCGTATCCATGAGCGGTGGACCACGCAGGGGCTTTCATTTAATTATCTTATATATTATTTTTTAATTTCTTTTTCATTATTTTTTTATTTTTTAACATAACCACTCTCTCTCTCCTTTGGTGATATGTGGTGAGATTTAAGACTAAACCCTCATCTAATATCAATTTTTTTAAATGGCTATTCGCTGTTGCCTAGACAACCTTTACCGTATTACGCGGGTGGGGAACAAGCTCGTGGGCTCGCCGAGGATTTCCAACATTACGTGTATTTTTAGTACCTATAAGTATATATAGCATCAATCCAAATTATGTATTTAACGAAAACAATTCACGTGATATCTTACTAGACCCCTCCTTCTCAAGTCTCACGCAATTTATGGACTGATTATCCTAGTTGAACTTTGCTTGTTTGCCTATCGTTTTTATTAAATAAAATATAATGTACACCTTTAGCATTCTTCCAATGACTGACGCAAGGTGGGACTTTCCAATCGCGCTGTTGCTTGACAGAGACTCTCCGTGGAGGCGAATGCAATACAGGAGCAGGGGGCGAAGGTGCCGCTCGAGGTATCTTGCGGTTGATTTGGAATCGCGGCGGCTCCATAGGGTCAACTTGGGCTTCCACCATCCTAGAATGGCAATTTTTTTATGTAAACGAGTAGGACTAATGTATATTGTGTAGGACTATATCAGATAACTGCCAGTTAAAAACTAAATTACAAATCATATAAAAATATTGAGAGCCAGAATGTGGTTGTAATTGATATAATCCAATCAAACAAATGGTAACAATAAAATTATGGCTTTACCTAATAACTCTTTGTTTCGCACCAGAATTGAAAGCACCGCCTTGCTGAGCAGGAGTGTAGCGAATGTATTGTGCTGGTCCCTGCAAATCAAAGTCCAAGCGACTATCAATGCTTAATGTAGTTGAAAGTTCTTCATGCATGTAAATATAAAACATAATTTAATTGATTATGGTCTTAAAAGCGTATGCAATAAACATAATTTTTAGAGTTGAAAGACAATAGGTAAATTTGGAATTTTCTATCTAAACTTGTCAATTTTTACATAAGACCTGATATATTAAGAAGAAAATATAATTCAACTAACAGCTTTTGGTGCAGCCTTCACAGGCATTGCTGCTGATATCTTAGCATTAGTCAATTTCTCTAATGCTAGTTTGGTTTTCTCTGTAATATCTTGAATATCATCCTCTGTAGGTTTCTGTAATGTGGGATCATCTTCTGCTAACACTTCTGATGGAAGGAGGTCAGTTAGCTTTGAGTAGATTATCTGTAAACAATAAATTTGTTATTATTCTAGAAATAGTTCTGAACATTAAGTATATGTTATATAATCAATTATATTTTAAAGTAGCATATGGGGTGATTGGAAAATTTTAAATAAAGTTATAATATACAGTCAAGCTTTACCTTATCCGCACTGTGGCCTTGTCGAGCAATTGCAGAGTACTTGACTTTGCCTGATTCATCTAACTGTACAGCAAGTGCATTTGATGTACTCTCTTTTCCTCGGGCACCCATATTTAAAGGATATTGGGCTACATGGATTTCTGGAAATGCTCCACCATCTAAAATGTAATTTTAACAAATTAAATTTTCATTTTAATCATGACAAAAGTCCTGAGACTGACGGCCAATGTTTAATGTCAAAATAAGTATATTGGGCACAATAGGATACAATGATAGATATATCATAAACAAAAGTATTGAATTATTAACTAAATAGCACTGTTAGAACAAACCTCCATAGTCTTCTTCTGTTCGAGGTACCCATCCTTTCCTCTGCCCATAAGGTGGAACACTTGTTTGAGATACAACAAGAGCACTTCCAACACGTTTAGCCTTTAGTTCATCATCTCGATCCCATACCTGCTGCACAGGTGCTGGTAATAAACTACAAAAATATCAAGTTCTATTGTATAAGTGTTGCATTACACCTAATATTTGTGTGCATTACAAAAAATAAATTTCATAAAAAAAATATGGTAATGCTTTTTATTTATTTTCGGTTAGGATATTTGATAAATAATGAACATATCAACAAAAGGTTATTAATATAATTTATGATACTCAGTTTAAATGTATTGTCACACCACTATAATGCCACGTACTAAACACGAATTAAATTAGTTTTATATTAATTGAGCACTTCACTAATAAAATAAATCAGGTTTAATATTTGCAAGAACAACAAACCTCGACAACGACGCCATTTTAAATGATTGTCACAGAATAATTGATACATCGGACAAAGATGTTGGGAGATACAAGAAAACTTTTAAATAGGCTTCGATACGCTGTGAAAGATGTCAATAAAGTCAATAAAATATCCAAGTGGCGGTATTTTTAAATTGATTTTAAAAAAATATATTATGTACTTACATCTTTAATCAAAGTATATACCATTGCTATTTTATTTTGACACCTCATAGTTAGATCATGGATCCCCTTATTAATAAAAATTATTCAGAAGAGAATAATCCAAATCTTTTAAGGCGCCTTGCACTCTTCCATCGGAGTTAATTCTTTATCTAGTAAAAAGTTATCCAAATTTTGAAAAAAAATTGTATTGTTGTAGCAAAATTCGGGAAGTACTTTTCTAATTTGGTAGCTGTACTCAATTCAACTCATTCATTCATTCCACCTTTTTATGTGAAAAAATTAAAACTGACCTCAAAATGCTTTAAAATATCAGAAATAATTTTTATTACGTACCAAAATAGCCTACTCTAAATAATTAAGTGACGTTGTTTCTAAAGTACTTCCTAAAAATGAGTAACTTCTTAAAATTATGGTTACAGCAGTGTTCTCTTTCCATATAGGAAAACCATCTGCTCTTTTGTCCATTATATTATAAAATTAATTAAAAGAAGGGAATATTTTTTTAGTATAGCGGACAACGGAGTAGATGGGTCTCCTATATGATAAGAGAATACCGACGCCCGTGGACAACCGCGCCACAGTCCGCCCATTAGTTGTGTTGCCGACTTGTTACGCCACGTAGGCCCATTTAGTGCATCCGCATATGATCCAGCATGGCTCTCCCACGGGTGTAACTATTTTAAGACAGTCGTCCGGCCACTGTAAAGCCCTTGCAGAGACCGATAAAATAATAAATTAAATTATATTTTATAATTGTCCGGATTTACAGAATTTTCCGAAGAGTATAATCTGCCATTATGTTTAGCATTTGTAGACTATGAGAAAGCTTTCAATTCGATGGAAACATGGGCGTGTTTAAGTCTCTCAACCGATGCCGCATTGACTTTCGGTAAATTGTAGTTTTGAAGTGTTTGTATAACAACGCCACCATGCCGGTCCGAGTATAGGAGCAGTGCACGAAGGCGATTCCACTGTGAAGAGGCGTAAGAGAGGAAGACATTATATCTCCAAAACTGTTTACTGCCGTAATGAAGGACGCCTTCAAACTACTGGAATGGTAAGGACCTGGCATTAACATCAACGGCGAATACATCACTCACCTTCGGATTGCCGACGACATTATAGTCATGACAAAGTCGATGGAAGTACTTAGCATGATGCTCGAAGACCTCAACTGAGTTTCACAAAGGATGGGCTTTAAAATGAACATGGACAAGACGAAAGTTATGTCGAATGCCGATGTTGTGCCTATCCCAATCATTGTTGGAAACTCGGTATTCGAAGTTGTCGACTCATATCTCTACCTTATCTCAAAGAAATCGAATCAGAAATGAGGAGATCCTAAGGACAAACTAAAGTTACTGACTTAGCCCGCCGAATTAGCTAGCTAAAGTGCTACATCGCACCTAGAGCGGATGGCCGATGGGGCTGAAAAGTGTTCGAGTGGGGGCAACGGACCGGCAAGCGCAGCGTGGGATGTTCACCCACAAGGTGGACAGACGACCTTATAAAGGTCGCCGGAAGATACTAGATGCAGGTCGCTTCCAACACCTGTTGAATACCTATTCATGGCAGTCCAAGAGAGATGTCTATATCCAACAGTGGATGTCTTACAGCTAATATGATGAATGATGTGAATTGTCCAGACCGAGATTCGAACCCGATACCTCTCACTTCAAGATAGACCAATTAAATCATATAGCTACGAGGCTCTGCAAATTAAATAATTTTCTATTTGTTGCTACAGGAAAATTTTATATTTGATCACTTATTTTATTATGTTGTTTTCTAAATAGTTTTTATACATTCCGTCTGCGTGAAATGATATATGTGCCGTTGTAAAAATAATAGAGGTGGAAAATCTGTCAGATTGCTATATAAATGAAGTGGGTTGCGAACGTCTCTCTTTTATAACCTCAAAAATGCGCGAGAACTATGACTACGGATTAATGACCTAGGCTTATATTTAAGTTAAAATAGTGTTTACGTAAACAGATTACCATAATGCCATCGAAAAAAAGAAAATACAATGCAAGGTTTCCAGCAGTAAGTTTGAAATCGTTTAAAGTGAAGTCAAAACATTCTGATTTGAATATTGTTTTTGTGGATATTTTTGTGTGATTGGTAATTTCATGTGATTCTTTGCTTGTAGGGGCGAATTAAGAAGATAATGCAAACGGACGAAGAGGTGGGGAAAGTGGCTCAAGCAGTACCTATTATTATTTATATCCTTTTTAATTGAGACACACTTAATATTGAGACTAGTTGCTAGTGGATACCTACAGAGTTTATTTTAGTAACATGATCAATCAAAGTGGAATTTGTCTCTTATTTTGCATAGGGTTTATATTCTTAACAAATATAAATCTGACATTTTGTAAATAGACATTATAATAGCAAATAAGTATTATTTGAAGCTATGAATAAGAATAAGATATGAATAATAACTGATTGATATTGACCTAAATTGAAATTAAATGTTCTACCGAGTATGAAAAAGTAAATTGTTGTTAATATTAAATGAAGTTGTTAAAATGTAATTAATTTTTACTGATAAGAACCTTTAAGCAAAGCATACAAAGGCTTCTATTGAAGGATAGAATGCTTTAATATAGTTACATTATCTGTTGATTGATGAGAACAATATTTGCTTATGCATGGAAATACATTGTTGAGCATTGTTTAATATGAGTTAGAACTTGAAGTATTATTTGTTGAGAAATAATTAATTATGTTTTTTTATATAAAATGTAGGTAGCTTAAACTGCATAGACATTAGTACTACTGATATATACATTTCTTATTCTATCACTACGCTTACAATAGCTGCTTTTGGACTATTTATATATTTTTGAGTATTTTATTAAGTATTTATTAACTATCAAAAAGATTTACATTTTGTTCATTTTCAAAATCTTTATTATATTGAATATAGAAACTTTTATGATGCCTATGTTAGCAATTTCCTTAACTTTATTTTTAAACTACACCTCGTACCCTGGAGTTGTTTGTGGAGTCATTGCTGAGTAAGGCAATGCAAGTGACACTGCAGAGGAATGCCAAGACGCTCAGCCCATCCCATGTTAAGCAATGTATATTGGCTGAATCCAGATTTGATTTTTTACGGGATCTGGTAAGTTAATTTACTATTTATTATTTTATCATATTATACTCTTTTACTATCAAAATTGTTTTGTAAATATTTCCTGGGAAGAGGATGATATAATATAACTACTTACTACATCAAAAAAGGCATAGAGTAAAAATTTATATAAAGAACCTATCATGAACTATATAGAAAAAGAAAACTTAAAGTAAACTTTGAATATTTTACCCATGCTGAATTTAAAGTCATGAAATGAACATATTCTAATATTTTTCTAATTGAATAATATCAATGTTTCTACTATTTTACAATCTTTTTTAAATGTAGTTGGCGTCATATGCAACAATAGTAATAATAATAAAAAACAATAAGTTAATTAAAAAAGACGTATGTCATTGAAAAAAATTCAACGCTGGTTGTTGAATTTGCGATAGTCTACTTCTGTATTGTGAGCTAATTCATGGTGCTTATCATTAAATGCATATTTAATTTATGTTATTGTAATTAGGTCACATTAGGGGCAGCATTTCAATACAATAGTCAAATTATAACCTAAAGATAAATTTTTTAAATGTAATTTTAATCAAGCAATTTATTTTATAATCTTTCTAAATCTTGGCTATTCATATAATAGTGGTAGATTTAGTGTGTGTGGAAATTCCGTGGGAGTGCCATACTCAATCATATGCGGACGCACCAATTGGGCCACCTCGTCCGTAGTACGGTCCGTCCGTCCAATACCACGGGCTCCACAGAATACTCAGCGTGAATTGGTAGTTGTACTTGAAACGTTGCTATTACTGCGTTTCGCTTAAGTGGCATAAAAAAGCCGACAACTCAACCAATGCGCGGACTGTGACCATATGGGAGACCCATCTGCTGAGTTGTCCGCTACACCATAGTAAAATAAAGCTTTGCTTTTGTGGGCTTATACACCTCATTGGGTGATTTTCTTCTACATGTAAAGACAATTATAGTTGAACTTCGTATTCAATTATTGTTTTATTTCCTTTATTCAAAATAGGTTGAAATCATCATATTTTATCACAAGTCATCAATTATACATAGTTATTTTTCAATTTCAGACATAGTAAGTTAATGGATTTTTTTATATTTTCCAATTATTTCAAAATGAAGCATTGTTTTGAATATAAAACTATATTCGTAAAAATTAACTTAAGTAAATATCTTGCCTGCCTATGGCACTTAGCCAAATTAAATATTACGTGGTTCTCCTGTGTAATTAATATAAATTATTGATGCTAAAAATACCTTGGTGCTTTTACATACTTATTTTGTATTTTAGAATTTAGCTTTCTAGTACAAGGCTTGAAACGTTTGAGGATTTATAATGCTTGAAAGAGATTTTTATATGTTGTGATTTTGATGTTTTATACAGTTAAGCGATATGAACAAAAATATCTCTTTTATATGCTATAGCAGACAACGGAGCAGGTGACTCTCCTATATGGTAAGAGAACACCGCCGCACATGGACAACCGCGCCATAGTCCGCGCATTGGTTGCGTTGCTGTTTATTACCAGTCCCGGATATAAGGGGAGGGGAAGGGGGGCAAGCCGGAGCCTGTACCCCGGGCGGCAAATTCAGGGAGCGGCAAAATCAGAGGGCCGCCAAACATAAGTAGGTAGGTGGGACGGCATTTTTCAGGTTTTGCCCCGCCTAAAATAGAAAAATTTAAGATCCGGGGCTGTTTATTACTAACGCTGCAATAACGATAAATTCAGTTTTATAGAAAAGCTTATTAAACTTGTTGATATCTATAAAGCGATCCGAGACAGCTTATATCTCACTTTCATATTTATATGACAAACACCGTTTACCAAGTTAGCTAAGATAATATATTACTTTAATAATAATTAAAAAAATATATAATGTAGTGCTAGTGCCTACAAAGGTCGCGCAGTCGATAGACATAAATTATGATAATTTTAAATTAATAGAATATATTCGATTAACATGCGATATTTGAAATCTAGTACTTTAATAGGTAATTAACCACAGGTGTCTCAAAAGAAAGTGGATATATTTTAAAAAAATGTAAGTGGTAATATAGAAAAAATGTTTATGGTATGTCGGGCAACAAAGAAGGCGGGTCTCCTCTTTGGTAAGAGACCACCGCCGCCAATGAACGACTGCGCCACAATTCTTTTTACATATATCGTCCGATACCTCTTACTTCATGGAAAGCTTTAATTATACAAGTACGAAGTATCACTTAGATATATAGTTTTATATAGCGATCATGTCTCTATGTATATTTAAAATTTCAGGTAAAAAACGTGCCTGACGTCACAGCAGCGGAAGAGAAGGATCAGCAAAGTGAGGAAAGCTCACCTAATTCTTCCAGGTATTTTAGTTTAATTAATTTTATCAACCAATGCGCGGACTATGGCGCGGTTAATAAGCCGACAACACATTGTCGGCTTCTTACGCCACTCAAGCGGCACATATATATATATATATATTATTTGTTATTAGTATTAATATTAAGAGCTATTATGAGAAAAGATTTACAAAATACTCTCGTTTCAGATTCTCAGACTCTTTATCGCGAAGGCTGGCCAGAGAGGATTCAAACAGTTCGAATAGTTCAGACGTTAAGGTGACACAAATAATACCGCCAAGAGATTTCAACAGGTGCCTGTCTGCCGATGCGGATAAAGCTAAAACGGAGACCATATACGAAGCGATAGATCTCAGTAAGAAAGAGGGTAAACCGATAGTCACGGCCAACTTCTACCAGGAGACCTTGCCCGATGATGTCCAACAGAAGAGTGTTATAACAGTCAACCCAACGTATTCTAGTCCACAGCCCTCAACGTCGAACTACGCGATCCTAGCGCCGGTGGACGTGAGACTCAATGCGGTCCAACAGAAGGAGTCCTTCTTAATAAGGCAAACGTCACCGCCCCTAACACCGATTACACCTATCACGCCAATTCTAAACATAGATTTCACAAAAAACTTATCGAGGCCAGAGATAAAAGTCCTAGACGCGAACGCGGTGAGAGATAAAAAAGCCTTAAGGCAGAATTCGAAGCCGAAAGTGAAACGAACGGAAGTTCCAAAGCCGTTGATCTTAGATAATTTTTACACTGATTTGCAGATCGATGAAGACTATGATACCTGATGTGTTTGTTTTTTCGTTTGCTGTGTCCGAACTTGGCTGGGGAATAGATCTGTAGCGGTATGTCATAGGTTTGATACGCATCGGATTGTACTTTTTTATTTATTTTTTATTATATAGCGGTCAATGGAGCAAGTGGGTCTTCTGTATGGTAAGGAACACAGCCACCAACACCCGTGCCACAGTCCGCGGTTTGTTTGTGTTGCCGCGTTTTTAAGCGGCACTTTTAAGGGCCTCTAATATTCTCACTCAATCTGCGAATCACAGTACGAGTACCGTTTTACGCTGAGTTTTATGTGAGTCCGTGGTATAATTTCGGACGAGCCGGTCCAATTAGTGTGTCAGAAAATGCTTCAACATGGCTCTCCCACGGTAAGAGTGGGAAAATGGAACTGCGTATTTTATTCCTCTACTAGAGGATTAGGTGACTTGATCCAGCCATAAATTACCTTATACTGCCATCTGTTTGAATTTTATCGAAATAATAAAGAATCATAAAATAATGCGATTATAATATTATATAATAACTTATTTTCAAGTTGAATGAAATTGCATAATTTATACATAAAAAATGTGCTAATTTTTATTGAAATCGATTCTGACGTTTAGGTGTCTATAGCGAATAATGTGACAATTTGTATGTATTAAATTAAAAAGATAAGAATGAGAGGTAATAATTATAAATTTAATATCAGATTTATATTGTGAATTCGATAATAATGTCTTACAAATGATGGCTTAATGATCTTTTCGAAACTGTTACTTTTTGATTACAAAACGTGATGAAATATTTATAGAAGTCGAGTACGATTTGTGAATTGACAATCTTACTCTCAAATCGATCTAAAGTACATCATCATCAGCCTATTAAGTCCACTGTTGGACATAGTCCTCACCCAAAGATGCCCACCTATTGCGATCTGGATCCAGCGGTTGCCCGCGACCTTCATTAGGTCTTTCCATCGTGTGGCGGCACGTTCCACTCTGCGATTTCCAGTACGCGGTCGCCACTCTAGAACCTTTCTTCCCCATCAGTTTTCGGTACATAGAAGTACATAATTTGTACATATTTGAATTTTTAAAATGTTTATTGCTTAGTGTGGGTAAGTTTAAAAAAATCAATGGTCGTTTTGAAACGACTAATATGACACATAAAAGTAAACTACCTGTTAAATTCATATAATTTTAAAAAAGAACATCTTTCAAACATACGTTATGTATATCCATGATCGATATCGATTGACTAGACTTTCTATTAGAGTTAGGTTCAATTCAATTTAGTGGCCCGACCAGTACCAATTGGTGCTTGTGAGACCCTTAAAAAGGCGCGAATTCAACAATATTTACCTCTAGCCGAATATAAGCAATGTTTGCAGAGATACTGAATTTTTTATATTACGACTTAGACTTTAAAAACGTAATAGTAGTGTTTTACTACATAGTCTTAGTGCTAGTGTTTTTTTTCTATAGCGGACAACGGAACAGGTGGATCTCCTATATGGTTCGCATTCTGCGAAACACAGTACAAGTACCATTTCACACTGAGTATTCTGTGAACCCGTTGTATCGCTTCGGACGAGCCGGCCCAATTTGTGCGTCAGCAAATGCTTCAGCATGGCTCTCCCACAGGTGCGACAGTATTAAGATCCTCGCCCAGCCACTGTCAAACCCTTCCAGAGACCGAATAAATTATTAATGATATTATAATTGTCTGGACCGGATTCGAACCTTTCGCTTCGTGGTACACTTTTAAAGCCATTAAGCTACGAGGCTCTGTAGATGTGGATTGATACTAAACAGTCAGATGCGGCTCTTACTATGACTTTGCATTATCAGGAATGATTTAATTAGAACTATGTGACTAATACTAGGCACATACGCTATATAGTCTAATCCGTATGTTACAATATGAGCAATGAATTGAATATGCAATTTCGAAAAGGACTTATCTCAAAAAATTATTCTATCGAAGTATATATTTATAATAAAGTTAACATTGTAAAGTTTCTGTATCTTTTGAGAATTATGCCGAAAAATGGAAGTCAAAAATAGTTTTGCTTAATACTATACTTATTTAGAAAATAATTGTTTTTTTTTATTTCCTCGTAAGTTTAAATATTCAGAGATGTGCCTTTTTTGAAATAGGATTTTCAATTTAACACAGAAGTTTTACATTTAGAGTTTGTAAAACTCTGCATATGGTTATAAATAAATATTTTATTTTATCTTACATTGAGAATAAGTTTTAATGATTGATAATTATCACAAGGTGATAAATTCTCTAATTTTTCGCCTGATTTCCCAGCCTTAGGTTCGAATATTTGTTTTATTGTTTACCATTTTAGGTATGTTTAAGATGTCAGACATTTTGTAATATAGTGTGATTGAGTCGTGTGTACGATTTGTACTTGAATTGAAATTAAATTAAGTAACTAAGTATGATTTTTTTTCTGTTAAAACCTATGCTTTTTTTTATTAAGTTTTAAAGCTATGTTCCGAACTGGTTTATAATTATGGTATGATTTATATATTAGTATGTTTTTTTTGCAAGTTTTCGTAAGTTGTGTAATACAGCAAAATTTATATATACATGGCTCTTAATTATGTAATCGATGGTATCTAAATGTTTTCTGAGGTTGTACAGAGTGAAATGATAATGTACAAATTAATGAATGGGAAAATTCTATGAAGTCTGACTAGAAAAATAAAAATATTTAACAAATCATTTGTGTTTTCTATTGGTAGATTCCCTAGTTTATAAATAATGAGCTTAGGAGTTTTATCCTTATGAAGTCATAATTTTTACTAGGCATCATAGGATTTTATTTCGATATTTGGTACCAATAATCATTACATTCAAATGCCTTCCCGATAACCATTTCAAACGAAGATAGTCTAATGGGCATATAACTTATTCTAGGACTATGAAGCTTAATATCATAGCATTTTATTTACTGAATGCCA
The DNA here is from genome assembly GCA_018230265.1 of Delias oraia. Classification (NCBI taxonomy): domain Eukaryota; kingdom Metazoa; phylum Arthropoda; class Insecta; order Lepidoptera; family Pieridae; genus Delias; species Delias oraia. The sequence continues at coordinate 7,516 of DWCF01001995.1, read as the reverse complement.
CTAAAAGCAATCCAAACATTCAGCAAAAGCATAACATACAGTGTCCGACAGCTGAGCTCAACGTGGGTGTACTTTACAGCCCCAGATCTAGGGGGGAGGGAGGAGGTCAAGGAGGGGCATGTTCCCCGGGCGGCAAATTCAGGGGGCCGCCAAACAGTAGGTAAGTGGGACGGCATTTTTCAGTTTTTGTCCCGGCTAAAAAAATTGAAGATCCGGGGCTGGTACTTCAACATCCTGTTATTTTTTCAAACAGCATACTAGTTTGTCAAAAATGATTAGAAAAACGTCGTTGCTTTAGATCTTATAATAAAACATAATTTTAATCATGAACGAAAATATTTTATTCCTTTGAAATGATCTACATAACAAATACATATTTCGGAAGCTAAATATATAAGGTGTATTGTGTGGGAGTAAATCTACAAAATCAAATCTAGATAAGAATTATTTATATGGACCGTACAGATTGAGTCAAAATAAACATTCAATACTGTTTGTCTTATAACATATATTTCACTTATAACATTCATATATTTTCCATCCAAAACATTGAGGAGTCTATTTAAATGAAATGCTTATAAGCACCTTGAAATTAATACATTTCAAGAGCTGTTAACATTTGTTTTGTCAAATAATGTCAAAGGCACCTTGATTTTTATTAATACAAATTGTAATCTCTATTTTTTAAACGTGACTGAGATTCATATTTTCAGTTTACTTTTGTATCAATGTTTTATACACATAGTATACACTGAGGTTAGCTTAAAATAAAAATTGTTTTTTTCCGTATAATGCTAGATTTAAAATTATATTCATATAAATTAAAATAGTATTAATACTGATTACATTTACTTAAAATAAATGGCGTATTTACAGTGGCAATAAGATAGAAAACCCGCATGTATATGCATTAAAATTAAACAATATACATTTTTATAAATAAAATGTTAAAAATATTCCGACTGTTTAAATATGAAAGTGGCATAGAATTTCATAATCTATAGTACTTGAGTAGATATTTAACATTGAATAATTTTTACATTTCAAGCACCTCTCATTAAGGCACAATTTAATTTATATAACACAGCTTGATCATTTTTACATATATGCCACTTCCCGTATTAACAAATCATGTGCCATGTCCTTTTGGAAGACTTCAATAACTAAACTATCCATTGCTATGAATATCATACAACTACAGTTAGTATAAATTAATTATTATAATTATATCTTAAGTATGCTAATCAACAATTTTGGAATGTAAATTATACTTATTTGCAGTCTTTGTGGGGCTTTGAGATATGTAAACTAAGAATTTTAATTTGAGCACCTTTTTATACATACCTTGAAACGAATTAAATCCAAATAGCATACAATTACAAGAATTTCAAACATAAAAAACGAGTATTTGCATGACGAGATTACTATAGTTTGGAAATTGAGTGTCTGACTGAATGTTTGCTCAAATTAAAATTTTTACAGCAATCACAACTAACTGAATTCACTACCTTCATATAAACTCTCGCAAACTTCTAGCAACCTAAGCACTGGACTGATATTATAGGGGAACAGTGACTTTGAGACCAACCTGCTGATCTGTAAACGTAACCGTATCAGTACTCTCATTGTGTCATCAAGCCCTCTGTTATTGCCATCACTAAGGCGACATGTCTCAAGAAACGTAGGCCAATTCCTTCGGACATATTTTAAAAACCGCAACAGATATAGCAAGAAACATGTCTCATTACTCACCAAATAGTCCAAGAGAACATCACTGTCATGTGAGACAACTTTCAAAAACTCAATGAATGAGGTTATTGGATTTAACATAGGTATTAAGTCTGGATACATAGAATTCCGATAGACAATTCCTACTATAATGTCTAAAGTACACACCATAGATTCTATTAGGTAGTCATCCTGTTCACTAAAGAGGTGTATTAGCATTTTTGTGAGAGGTGTTTCTGGGTGAAATTCATGACAATTACGAATAAAAGAATCCAGTTTCTTTAAGACATCCCGAATAGATCGTTCAACAATCTGCATATCTTGTATTGCATTGTAGTCTGATGAATCTATGGAGCTATCGGATGAGTCACATCTCATTTCTTTTACTGTGACTGCCACAGATTTCAACACAAGTAAAGAAATTCTTTGTAGCATTGTCTTATCCACTTCATTTGGTTGAACACTTTCATTCTCATTATCTCCATAGCTTTGATCAACTAACTGATAAGATGTTGACAGAGGAGCTATTTCAGATAAGCCCAGGCAGCTTTCATGTAATACCATACAATCATGTCCAAGAAATCCAAACCCACTTTTACTACTATGAACTTTGACTTCACTAAGTAAACGAAAGTCTTTAACATATCTAACAATAGAATGTGCAACATTACAAATTTCTTCTGGCAAGATGTCTTGTAGTGCTAAGGTGGATCCATAGCACAGAACTTCATTGAATAAACTTAAAAGATGGGCATAAATTAGAGGTGGTAATAGTGTATTTCTTAATAAATCAATGAAGCTCTGTAAATCAGCATAAAAAGGCTTAGTATCGATAACTGATAGATTTGCCTTAACACTTATTATATTCTCCCATAAAGAAAAAAATGTGAGCACACAATTTTCAGCATTGTTCAAATTCAGGTACCGGAGTAGCAACAGTTTCATATTTTTAACCAAAACAGGCCATTGATGCTCTAAATTCTTTATAGTTAAGCATTTAATATGAGAAGTATCAAATGATTCCGAGTCTGTTAAAAGAACAGTAACACAACCATGTTCATTTACTTGTTCTATTCTTGATGGTTGTGTTTCAGGTGACTCGGTTCTCTCTATCCTTTGATTCGGCTGATCCAAGGGTAATTTTAATACTGGCTTATGTAGTTTAAAGGTTGAAGGTTTTATTTCTGTTACATTTACATTTGAGGTGGATGGCGAGCTGTTTGTTTGTAAATTAGAGAAAGCATTATGCAAATCATTTCTAGAGCTTGATGGCAAGCTAGTGTTATTGCGAGAGCTACTACGAAATGGGTTATCTTCCTGTACATGGACATGAGGTGTGTTAGCATAACTACTCTCTTCTAATGGGTGTTGCTCAACATCTCTCCACTCAACTATTCTTTTAATAATGTCTAAGGCAAAATTAATCTTCTGAACTGTTATTCTATTAATTCTATCAAATAGATAAACATTCTCTGTAATTTGCTGAAGCCAATTTTCATCAACAATATCTTTAGAGACTATAAGAAAGCTTGCAAGGACTCTACTTGCTGCAAAAGTAACAAATTTACTTTTATGTTCAGAGAGTTCAATAACTTCTGTGATCCAATCATGCCTATTTCGTATAAATATATCACATGCACTCATGAGCTGTGTACATATTGTTCCAGTATTGTTTTGTTTTAAATATATATTGAATAGAAGTTGCATAGTGGAAAGGTATGTTAGAGTGCAAGTTAAAGACCAAGTTGCTATGTGTAACCTTCTATCAAAAAGAGTAATCACAACACTTTTATCTAAACCACACAGACATTGACCAACTAAATAATTTTGCAGTGACCGAAGTTCTGTAATTAGTGTATTATCTTTCTGTTTCCAATTTGACATACTGCTTGAAGGTATATTATTAACACTACTATTACTAAGGTGTCTTGCCATAGATGAACAATCGACCGCGTCTTCACTTACAGTACCACTATCTGGCGATTCTCTATTTCTAGTAATAAAATTTTCCGAATCTTCAATAGGATTTTCTTCAGAGTCAAATAGGTCAGTGATTTCTCCCCCGGACTTATCGCTTCCATCATCTTTATCAGGACCATCTATTCTTTGTTTTTTCTTCACAGGTTGATCTGAAGCCATCCCTTCATCTAACTTTGGCTTGACGTGCGAACGTAAAACCATTAAACCTCGACCGTATATATCGTAACTCGCTCTACTAAAGTAATTCTTCTTTCTTATTAAACGTAAGAGCTGTGATTGATATCTGTAAAGAAATAGAAGCCAAAGTAATGCTTGACCTTTCAAACTGCTACCAAGTTACGCAGACGACAAAGCCATGGATATTAGCGATCACTAAGACCTCAGAAATTCATTGAAATGAATAATTTTTTAAACTAGTTGTGTTCTTAATATTTAATATTATATGATTTTATTTAGAATAATAAAATCTTAGTTATTTCAAGGTACTTTCCAAAATATTTTGATGGCACACATACCATTGTATATAAAATGTGGTTGTAACATCGCTGTTGTTGAAATCCAAGACCTATAAATTCATAATTAAACCTATTTTGAACGATTTCACATTTAATCTAACACTAAACGGCAATATTTCATAGAAAATTTTAATATTTTCTCTTAAAACAATTTCTTTACAGTGAACATAGACTCCATTACGTATCGTGACGCTCTATCAACCGCATGTCCTTTTATAAAGGAATTTTTCATAAAAAAATATTGTTTATAAAAATAAATATTTGATATATATTTTGAAATATTAAATTAATATAATCGTATTTTTTACTTTATATATAACGCTCAGAATCACTTATATTATTTAATTTTATGAATACGTTTTGTAAATTTTTTACGTATTTCCGGTCAGATCAACCTAGATGTTGCCAGTTTGAAATATATTTATTAAATATTGTAACAGATTGCTTAATAATTGTAATACAGATTATCTTATCAAAGTAATCTAGTTTTTCTTAACCAAGCAGTTTCATCTTAGTAAGTTATGACAACACTGAACACTGTGTCTTCGACTCCCATTAAAATGTCTGCTTGAAGAGATTCAATATTTCTCCTAAATTATTATAAAAGCAAAGCTAATTATTGATAAAAATTGTGACTATTCAGGTGAATACAATTTACGAGTGAAAATAGCATAGTGTAGTGATTGTGTTTACGATAAGTCATGTCTGTGTTTTTGCATAACAATCGATTGATCAAAATTTAGGTTAAGATCTCCGCTATTGTATACGAGATGAAACAATAAGATTTTTCCTAAACAATATTTGAAAAGAGCAAGTTGCATTATGTTTTATTACGTGCAAGTGCATATCTTTCTTTATTTTTAGTTGGCGAATGGTAGTTTCAATATGTCATCGACTTAGTAGGTTTCTAAGTTTTTTTTTGTGATTTAAAGGGAATGCCGTCTAAATAAAGTTCAAATCTTACGATTACGAAAGCACTTTGCTAAAGTTTAACGGTCACGAACTTGTACAAATTTAAAAGAAAGCATTAGTTTTCTACAGGCTATAGAAAAGTATTGCCTGTAATCACAATGGTAAAAATAACAAAAATTTCCTGTATACCAATCGATAATTCATTTGATATATTTCCTTCCTTGTATATTGTTGTATTTAATCCCAATTTATAAATACATTATTGCTCATATTTGCATTATGATCAAATAGCATTCTATAAAACCTTGTTGCCCTAGATACACCCACACATTTTGGAACAGTTGTATTGTATTTTCTATGTATATTGAGATTTATAACTTAAGCATAACTATAAAAAATCAAGTGTTTTACTTTTTAAAAATAATATTAGCCTGGGTTAAAATTATAAAGGGGTTCCTATTAGAATTTTAATGGATGCTCTAGAATAATTTTTAAGTGTTTAAAGATTAATATCCTTTTAATAATTCAATTTTTGTTTCAGAATAAAAATGGAGGTACAGATTGAACAAGATAACATTATGTTGTATTGAAGTAATCTTGTGATATAGAAGTGAAGGACATGTTTAAAAAGTGACAGAATAGTGTGGTGTAGTTTAATCAAGATGTCAGATGAAGAAGATTCCTCTCCTGACTGGGCACTGGTTCCAACCAATAATGTGCCAGGTATGTAATCATTGTAAACAAGATATAAAAATATAACTTTTGTTTCAAGTAGTATAATACATATTTTACAATAAGTAGCAGAACAATGTCCACACTGTAGGATATTGTTCATCTCCCAGTGGCAATATTGTAAACATTTTCAATTCCTCTTGTTTAAGTATTGTGGATAAGTGTATGTATACAGTATAGACTATTGTTTACAAAATGTTATCATAACTTTACTAATTATGGTAACTTATCAGTTTCTCTATTATCTTAGAATGCAATGGAAGTTTTCATCTGTACAGATATTAATATTTTTTATTATATAGCAGATACGGAGCAAGTGGCTCTCCTATATGGTAAGAGAACATCGCTGCCCATGAACAACTGCGCCACAGTCCGTGCAATGGTTGTGTTGCCGGGTTTTTATACCATTTAAAAAGTACTTTTAATGGCCTCTGATATCCTCACTCACTCTGCGAAACACATTACAAGTACCGTTTCACACTGAGTATTGTGTGAGTCCATAGTATCACTTCAGACAAGCCAGCTCGGTGAAACTTAAATATTTTAAACTTTTTTAGTAAATTTATAATTAATTATACATATATATCAAAATAAAAATCTCTTTTTGGGTAATATCTTTTTGTCATAATTTATATCATTTTTATATAGAATTGACTTGGGGTTTTATTTCTGAAGCCATTCAAGAGTAAGTAGAGTAGAGAAGTAGAAATTACGAGTGCTCAATTAGGCGAAGCGCTACTTAACTTTTGGCCATCACTTACAACTTTATAAAGCTCAAATTCGGCCACATATTGCTCACACTTCTGAGTGGAAGCTTGCAAATATCAGATTTTTCCTCTAGATCGCATTAATGTAGAGCAGCTCGAATTGTTGATCACCAGATTCTTTCCGATCAGCTAGACTCTGGCGTTGCGTATAGATGTTGTTTCGCTCAGCATCTTCTATCGCATTTATCACAGGGAATGTTCGGAGGAACTGTTTAGATTTATATCTGCTACGGACTCTCACCAACGAATGTCGGGGCAGAATACAAAGTTTCGTTTTCACCTTGATGTTTGTCGTTCCACAACTGAGCGTTTTTTAAGGCATTTTGTGCCGCGCACCACTTCTCTGTGGAATCAGCTGCGAGTAAGGGTCTTTCTAAACCAATACGACTTGGGCACCTTCAAGAAAAGAGCGTATGTTTTCCTTAAAAGCCGGCAGCTCACCTGCGGCTCTGCATGGGCTAGGGGTGTCCATGGGCGGAGCCTGAGCCTGCTCGTTTGCCACCGTTTTTCTATAAAAAAGTAGACTTCTGATAATTGACTTGGAAGTTTCCGATTTCCGGAGAAGCTTATTGGTTTTCCCGGAAATTGAACTCGAAGATGCCGTGACGTGTGTTCAGAGTTGCGTCGCGTAATCAATTTCGCCATTAACCTTTCAATTCTGCTCTCTAAGGAAATGAAATGGCCGTCATTTCGTTTCTAGATATGCTTAGACCTAGTCTATGGACGGTTTATTTAAAACAAGAAAAATCAGTGCACGCAAAGCCTAAATTTCGTAGGCGAAATCGATTATCATAACATAAACACTGACCCCCGTGTGGCTACCGGGTCAGAATAGTACCACTCCTAGTCTTCCTAAAGGGGATGTCGTAAGAGGCGACTAAA
>DWCF01001994.1:0-26434 GCA_018230265.1 Delias oraia | reverse complement strand
AATGAACATTAATAAGAACTGATTGATTCGATTTCGTTTAAAATGACTGCTCTCAAAACGACCTCAAACTTTAGATGACCTTAGCATTTGTCGCATTCGTATTTTCATGATTACGTATTATTAATTTCTGAACTAACTTTGTCTAAATTACATACATATTTCTATATGTTATATCTATAATGATAATGTGTAAACCCTAACATCTTTTATATGAATGAAGTGGCCGTGGGAGAGCCACGTTGAAGCATATTCTGATGGACTAATTGGGCCGGCTCGTCCGAAGTGATACCACGGGCCCACAGAATGCTCAGCGTGAAGCGGTACTTGTACCTTGTTTCGCAGAGTGCGTGAGGATATCGGGGCCCTTAAAAATGCCGCATAAGAGGCGTAAAAAGTCGGCAATACAACCAATGCACAGACTGTGGCGCGGTTGTCCATGGGCGGCGGTGTTCTCTTACCATATAGGAAACCCACCTGCTCCGTTGTCCGTTATACTATAAAAAATGGCTCCGTAGGAAAATCATCAGCATAGTGTTCATCTTAATAATATTATTATACAGCGTCCAGCTTTTTTGTGACACTTGTTCTATACTATTATTTATGTTCAAAAAACTTTACTAGAAAGTAGATTTAATGCCGTTAATGCCGACGTGATCTTACCCGATGTCAATGTAAAAGTATTTCAATCAATTATGCAATCTTCAGAGTATATTTTAAAGAGTATAATTGTATCTCTTTTAGTCCTACTTTTGAACTGTAGTTCAGAATATTTTGTAAGTGAATGCTCGTTTTTGCAATCCTTTTAGGGGAGAGTTAAAAATATGTACTACACTCAGTGGTGTGGGTTGTACGGGTAGGAATTGAAACAAAGTAACTTTCATTGCTACCTTGAGTGGACCACATATATTTGAAATGATATGCAATAGTCACGACGATTTTACAGTACCCATTCTTGCTTACTGATATATAATAAAGTTGTTAAATATTTCAGATATTACTTTCACATTTTTAAATATGTGTGTAGTCAATTTCAAGTATAACATTGATGTAATTTAAAATATATCTAATTATTTAATAAAATACTACATATTTGAAACTATTTTTAATATTACCGTATCTTGATGAATAATTTCTGACAGCTTAAAAATAATTTAAAATATTGAATTACATTTTTATGAATATTATCTCAACAATAATCAATTTCATAGAAAATATACATTATTATTATTACCTACATATTTACATTTTATTATATTATTGATAATGTTATTAATAATTTAATACCATAGTGAGTTTAACAAATGACATCTTTACAGAGACCATGTACAAAGAAACCTTACCTCTTGTGGTATGGACGCTCTTAGTCACGACTACACATGTAAGTAGATAAATTTTCTTTTGTATACTAAAATTTGAATTAACATTAAAATTCGGCGCATTTTATACTTTAAAACCGAAACTTTGGCCGATACTTGATTTTTGGCCGAAATCAAAACCGAAAGTGCGGTTGGAAACTAATACTGAGTATGTAAATTAATCAAAATTATTATTATATTCTTTTTTTATTTTCTTTTATATTTCTTTTTGAAGAAACTGTAATCATCCGAAGACTCGACATAACTAAAGATACAACATATGTATACATAAAACACATAAGAGGTGTCATAAAAACATCGACATATTATTTATAATATAGTAATATATATATAGGTGTACGCTGCTTTTGGAGATTAGTTTTTGAGATATTTGTTTGGAGATTGTTAAGTTGCCAGCAGTGATTGCAATTCGTTTATTAATGTTTGTACTGTAATTTGTTTTTTTTTTAAATTTTATTGTTATTTCTTGTAAATAAATGAATAATTAATAAAATAGACTTTACAGAATTGAATTTAATGTTGCAGGTAACGACGCAAAGCCAGTACGGAATAGGATTAGGAATAAAACGAGAAGTATTTTTCTTAAATTTAGAAGACGGCTACTTTGGTTGTCAAGTTAACGAATCGACTCAAATATTACAATTATATGAATTATCAAAACTATGCGATGGTGTCCCCGACTGCTACAAGGCGTCTGATGAGCTCAGAACGGAATTAAAATGTTCAGGTTTGTGTTCAATCTATTATCATTTAAATAACACTAATTTCCTAAAAGGACAAAGGTTTTGAACAACAGTTTTGATAAAAATGTGTGGTTACCTGTTGCTTTCGAATTAAGTTTTATGGCAGAGAAAATTTATGCCATATACAGAAATAAGTTAATATATTTTGATCAAGTCTCTACACGGTTTTTAGAAAATATAATTACAAGATGTTTATTTAGTGATATTTTGTAGACGATTGTACCAAAGAAGATGGCGCACAATGCATAAACGGTGCTTGTCTAAACGGCGTTTGCTATTGTAATGATGGCTTTGGAGGCTGCAATTGTCAGGAACAAGGTAGCAACTTTTGCTTATTATTTGTTTTTATTGTTTATATTGTTACGTATAAATTTAAATTTACTTAATTTAATTAAATTTACTAAATTAAATAATACAATGACTACTTAATTAAGATGTAAATAGTTATCAGTTTTGAATGTGTAAATTTTTGATTCAGAAAAGAGTTTTTTTTATTTTATCACTCTTATATTAACGTTACACGTCCAATAGTTTCGTTTATATGATTTTTATGGTACAGAAGATAACGGAGCAGGTGGATATTCTATACGGTAAGAGAGCACTTCCGCCTATGGCCCACGGCGGTATGGTTGCTGGCTTGCTGTGTTATTTTTTAAATATCGTTAAACGTATAATTTCCAGATATCAACGAATGTAAGGACCGGCCGTGTGATGTATTTGCACACTGTACTAATACAGTCGGGAGCTTTCAGTGTTCATGTTTTCCTGGATATGTTGGCGATGGTTTTACCTGCAAAGGTATTTTAAATGTTCTTTTAATTACCGTTAGACATCTTTTTAGAAACGAATGAGATGGTCCTGGCCTCAAATTCTGATTAAACTGGCCAAAACGGTGGCCTGCATATATATCTAGTAAACCCTAACGTCAATGCCTGTCTATATTTGTATATCCATAAAGCGGTGTTTGAATCATGGTTAAAATTTTAAACAATTAGTTAGCTTCAAGCCATTTTAATTATTATTTCTTCTCCAGATATCAACGAATGCGAAGACCAAGAAGTAGCAGCAAGATGTGTGGAGAATGCAGAATGTTGTAATTTGCCTGCTCATTTCATATGCAAATGTAATCGTGGATTTGAAGGCGACGGTGAAGAAGAATGTCGAGGTAACTTTTGTGTTTGTTTGTTCGTAATATTATGGGTGTTGAAATGGTCATATACAGGCATAGTCTAAACGCCGAGATTGTGTATTTCAAGGTAGATAAACAGTAAGATATAGCAAGATGTTATGTTATTTCTTTTGTCCCGTTTCGTGATATATACGTATGTTTTTTTAATAGATTAATTGTGTTTCTATTAGGTTAATAGCTTCCTACTAATTAACTTAGTATTCCAAACTCGTAACTTCCTTAATTTCATGAACGCATCCGGGCGCGTCAGCATTTGAAATGTTGAAAACGTATTAAAACGTGCAAAATCATGGGAAATCCTATGATAAACTCAGTTTCTTATTTTGCCCTTTAGATATAAATGAATGCCGAAGACCTGGTGCTTGCGGTTCAAACGCAATTTGCCAAAACTATCCCGGAAATTATACGTGCGCATGTCAAGCCGGCTACACGGGAAATCCATTTAATGGAGTGAGTTAATATTTTAAACTTCCTTGTTTTAGCTTTAAATGTAATATTAGACATGTTTTAAACACTTACATGTTACAATAAGTGTGTAAGTTTTGTCTGAGTATATATCTATATAGATATATATATAAATAAAACAAATTAAATAAACTACGTAATAAATACGCATTTAAATATATTTTTGATTTATTATTAAATTCAAGAGATTTATTGTTGAATCATTTTTATTTCAGTGTGTGGATGTTGATGAATGTGCGAACGCGGACGCCTGCGGTGTTGGCGCCGTGTGCCGTAATCTCGTGGGTGGGTACGAGTGCAGCTGTCAGCCCGGCCACGAAGGAGACCCGAGAGTTGGCTGCACTCCTACCGACCAATGCTCTAGAACTTCATGCGGCCGTGGCGCGCTTTGCGAGAACCTTCCAGGAAACTATCGATGTGTCTGCCCGCCAGGTTTCGAGGGCGATCCTAATGTCCGATGCGATGGTAAATACAGGAAAAGCTTCATTACTCACAACTCGTTTTCCGTCTGTCTAACGCTTCATAATAAATTAACGGCGTGTGAGTCAACGCTGACCGCCGCAAAACATAACGCGCGGCGGATTCACGCTTCTACTAACTGGAATAACTTTAACTCGCGTCCGATTTTGGGGTTTTCAAATTGTATGTTTCAGAATTCATGACAGCGGTATGCCGTATGGTGTCATCATAATTTTAACCTGATGAATTTAATATAATTCTTGTGTTGACTTGCATTTCTCATCGTTTCTATCATCAGTATCTATACTTCTGCATTTTCTTCTTCGTAGTGGCTGTCGTCAGGTCTTCTTCGTACGTATATACATTTATTTGAAAATAAAAATGGATAATGTAATAAGATGTGAGTTGTTTGTTGATCCAGACATAGATGAGTGTAAAGGTAGCAAAGCGGTATGTGGCGCGAATGCCGTTTGTTCAAACACGGTAGGGAGTTTCGTATGCAATTGTTTGCCTGACTACACGGGAGATGCGCAAGCACTTGACGGCTGCAAAGATGTGAATGAGTGCGAAGCGATGGAACATCCATGTGGACTTCATGCCATTTGTGAAAATGCTTCACCAGGGTACAATTGTATTTGTCCCCAGGGATATAGGGGTCAGCCCGACGCACAAATTGCTTGTGAACAGGTATTAAATAAAACATATACGTAACCAGTAATTATTATAAATATTTACATTAATTTTTGTATTTAATTAATGTTTGTTAATTTCAGGTGGATGTAAACACCTTGTGTAAATCTAACTTTGATTGTACAAACAATGCTGAATGTTTGGAGGAGCAATGCTTTTGTAAGGTTGGTTTTCAGCCAAAGGGATCGGTTTGTGTGGATATCGATGAATGTACTAATACCTCTCTATGTGGAGAAAATTCAGTTTGTATTAATGCTATCGGAAGTTATACTTGCGAGTGTGCTACGGGGTACTTAGGTTCACCACCTAGAGTAAAATGTCGTGCTCCTTGTGAAGACGTTAAATGCGGAGAACATTCTTACTGTAAGCCGGACGGAGCCTTCGCTTATTGTATATGCGATGAAGGGTGGAATTTCAACCCTGACGACATATCTGCTGGATGTGTTGACATTGACGAGTGTGATATTACACACGGAACAACCTCTTATTGTGGTTCTAACGCACTTTGTTTTAACACTCTTGGAAGTTACATCTGCCAATGCTCCGATGGTTTTACCGGTGATCCTTACAAGAATTGCTTTGATGTCGATGAATGTGAAATAGAGAATACGTGTGGTATAGGCGCAGAATGTATCAATAAAAAGGGATCGTATACGTGTAACTGTCCCGATGGAACGGTCCCTGATCCTGATCCGCGTGTGAAATGTTCCGAAATTTTGACATGCAAGAAAAACGATGAATGTCCCGGTAACGCTATTTGCGATGGAAATTCAAAATGTGTTTGCCCAGAACCAAATATGGGAAACGAATGTCGTCGTAAGTATTTTTTTGAATTGTATACTTTTAAAATAAAGCTCATTATTTAAAATAGTTAATTTAATAATTACTTTACAGATCCTTGTGAAGCGTTGCATTGTGGTAGTAATTCTGAGTGTCTCTTGAATGAGCAAACAGCTCAATGTACATGTCGAAATGGCTATACCGGCGAACCAACATCACCTAGTGGTTGTCAAGACATAAATGAATGCGATGGTGATCCATGTGCACCGGGAGCCGTATGTAAAAATTTACCCGGGCAGTTTCAATGCGAATGTCCTAGACAATTTAAAGGAGACCCTTATACTGAAGGCTGTTTCATTGGAAAGACACCCCATGCCTGCAGTAGTTCAAATCCATGTCCACAAGGTGAGCAATGTGTAATACATGATAAAGAGAACGTGTGCATTTGTGGCCAGGGATTTTCTCGCAATGTAGAAACGGGCATATGTGAAGATATTAACGAATGCACTCAATATGGCCGAACACCATGTGGTTTGAATGCTTTATGTAAAAATTTACCTGGAAGCTATGAATGCAAGTGCCCGCCTGAATATAGTGGAAACCCGTACAATTTATGTGAAGTATGTAACGATATTTCTTGTCAATGTCAACCACCTTACAAAATTGTAGACGGTAGTTGTGTATTGTCCGGTTGTTCTAAAGGAAATAAGTGCGGGGAAGGAGCTGAATGCATTATAATATCTGATAATGTCAGTTACTGTGCCTGCCCAGTTGGGTACTCACAAACTATCGATGGCGCTTGTAAAGACATAAATGAATGCAGTTTAGACCAGCCTGCATGTGGATTCGGTGCTGAATGTGTTAACACTGTAGGATCCTATTTATGTAAATGTCCAACTGGATACGGCAAAGACTCAGCTTCAGGACATTGCAGCTTGAATCAAAAGCGCTGTGTAAGTGATAGTGACTGTTTTGCTAACGAAAAGTGTGTTCAACCTGGAAATTGCGTTTGTCCACCACCATTTTATTTAGACATAACTGATGGACAAAAATGCAAAAGTCCATGTGAAAGATTTACTTGCGGAATTAATGCAAAATGTACACCCAGCGATCCACCGAGGTGTATGTGTATGTCTGGCTACGAAGGCGATCCCTATATAGGTTGCACAAATAGAAACGAATGTCAGAGCGCTCCCTGCGCCTATGGTGCAATCTGCAACGATGAGCAAGGTGGTTATAAATGTCTTTGCCCGCTAAATATGGTTGGTGATCCATACAAATCTGGATGTAAGTATGAGATATTGCAATACTTAACTTGTTTACGCGAAAATAAAAATATATAAAGAAAGAAATGTAATAAATTTGTTTTTATTAATAGTTTGTATTTTTTTCAGGCACTATTGAAGAAATACCATCTCAAAATTTATTATGCAGCAAAGATAGTCAATGCCCTAATAACTTGGCTTGCCTTAACCGGACTTGTGTATCACCATGTCTAAGTGTATCATGTGGTCCAAATGCTTTTTGTGAGGTAGAAAATCATGCTGCGTGGTGTCGCTGTAATCCCGGCTACACGAAACCAGAAAGTGGAAAATGTGTTTCAGGTAACATTGAATAGCACGTTACAAACCAAATAAGTACATTCTATAATTCTAGAATTTCATCTTAGCTGCGTCTATTATCTCCCTTCTTCGTATATTAAAAAAAATTACATCATTGTATTAAATTAAATTTCAATTTCATTTTCTCCCAGAGAGATCAAGAACACAAAACAAAAAAATAATAATATTATTAATTCGGCAATTGAGAGTATTCCTATATAAAACTCTTAATTAATATTATTTAAAGTTTTATATTTATAATTAATCTCAGGTAAATATAAAAATCCCGTTTAATATAGACTTTTTTTACTTTTAGGTTGTGATACATATTTGTGCGCTACCGGCGCGCATTGCATTATTTCCAAAGTTGGTCCAACGTGCGTATGTCCCGAAGGTACAGTGGGAAATCCTTTCCCTGGTGGTATATGCAGACGTGATCTATGCGGTGCGGGCATTCCGTGCGAGGAACCGATGTCATGTGTGGCTGGCAGATGTCGCCAGCGATGTGAAAATGTCGTGTGTGGAATCGGTGCTAGCTGTGATGAAGGATCCGGTCGCTGTATCTGTAACGCCTTCTTTGTTGGGAACCCTGATCTACTGTGTATGCCTCGTAAGTGACATTTATAAATTAAAACTTTTCTGTCCTAATAAATACAATTAAATATAATATAAGTTAACGTCCGTCTGGTACGACAGTCAAAGGTGTTATTCACATTAGTTAATCTTACTCTAAAATTTTATATATTTTAAAGTTAACAACCGTTTTAAAATGTTCAATATAATATACCATTCAAAGTAGATTTAAGTAGGAAGTAGGAAGTATAATTAAAATACAAGTTTTTTAGCCTAAAATATAAATCTAATCATATTTACACCATACAATAAACTATTGTCTCTCACAATATCAATACACAAAACATTATACAAATCACGTAATATACCGTGCAATACGTGTATACCCCTTGTTTATTGTGAGAAGCTGACAACATCTGCAGCCTCAGCATTTCGTGAGAGTTACTTTATAACGCGAGATATTGTCCTCAACAACTTTGTTTCCTTTTATACGTACATATTTTCTGGCATGATCTAATTACCAAAATATTTTAATGTATTTATTTAAAATATTTCACTTCAAGTGCATTTTATATAAAACTACTACTCCTGATTATTTTTCTTACAGCCATTGATCCTCCAAGGTGTGAACCTGAATGTTCCCAGAATGCGCATTGTATCTATGGGCAAACAAACATTTGCAAATGTAATAAAGGTTTTACGGGTAACCCCTACAGTAACTGTTTGCCTCGAAAAGACATAACGTGTGCCAAAACGTCCTGTGGTTTGAATGGAGTTTGTCAACAAACGAAATCTCACGTTGAATGTTTGTGTCCACCAGGATACATCGGTAATCCCAATTTACAATGTATTGATATTGACGAATGTAGTTCTCGGCCATGTGGCGAAAATGCAATTTGTATTAACACACCTGGCAGCTACAGTTGTATATGTAAGAGTCGTTATATAGGAAATCCTTACGAATTGTGCACCCAAGTGTCTATGTCAAAATGTGTGGACGGTACAACTTGCACTTGTTCTCAAAACAGCACGTGCCCAGACGGTTATTATTGCACAAAATCCAGGTGTGTCGATGCATGTCGAACGATGCGATGTGGACCAAACACTATATGTGCAGAAGGAAAATGCGAATGTCTTCCAGGATACATAGGTAGTCCTAATAACTTAGAACAAGGTTGCGGTATTGACAAAACATGTATGACTGATGGAGACTGTAAGGACTCGGAAATATGTTTACAATTAGCTCAAGATACGAGGAGATGTCTAGACGCTTGCAGTAAACGCCAATGTGGACC
The DNA here is from genome assembly GCA_018230265.1 of Delias oraia. Taxonomy (NCBI): domain Eukaryota; kingdom Metazoa; phylum Arthropoda; class Insecta; order Lepidoptera; family Pieridae; genus Delias; species Delias oraia. The sequence continues at coordinate 17,263 of DWCF01001994.1, read as the reverse complement.
TAATTCAATATGCGTAAGTTCAAATCACCACGCACATTGTATATGTACCGAAGGGTTCGTTGGTAAACCTAATGACATAAAAACTGGATGCCAGTTGCAACAACCTGAGCCAAATGAAGTGGAATGTAATGTTGACAATGACTGCGCTGAACTACAAATTTGTGTATCAGTAGATGGTTCAACCAAAAGATGTCTTGATTTATGTTCTACTATTATATGTAGTTCAAATGAAGTATGTAAAGTAGTTGACAATAGTGCTCGATGTGACTGTAAAGAGGGTTTTGTATGGAATCCTTTGAACTCTATTTGTGAACAACCTACAACATCAAATTGTAATCATGATTATGACTGCGATGACGATAAAGCCTGTCAAAGAGATGTTTTAGGCGTTAAAAAATGTTTGGATATATGTAAAACATTCACATGTCCACAAAATTCTAAATGTATTACAAAAGATCATAAAAGCCAATGTCTATGCTCTAAAGATTATGAAGGCAATCCTAACGATAGAAATGGTTGTATACCGATTAACAAAAACGAGTGTTTAAACGATGCGCAATGTAGAGAAAATGAAAATTGTAAGGTGATTAATGCAATTAAAAAATGCGTTCCAGCTTGTCACCAGTTAATATGTGGACCCAATGCTATTTGTGTAACTAATAATCACGTCGCTCGGTGCCAATGCCCGGCAGGGCCTTACACGGGTGATCCTAATGATACAACGGAAGGCTGTAAATTAGTACCTTGTGTTTATAATTTGGACTGTATGCCGCATCAGCTCTGCAATCGCATGACACATACCTGCATTGATGTATGTGATGAGAATTCTTGTGGTGAAGATGCTGTTTGTATTGCAGAGAACCACAAATATACCTGTCGTTGTCCATCTGGTTACCAAGCAGATCCTCTACCAGAGGTGGGGTGTAGAAAAGTTGATGTATGTAAATTTAATCCTTGTCATAAATCGGCTATTTGTGAACCATCAGGATCAACTTTTATTTGCAAATGTCCAGAAGGATTAGTGGGAGACCCGAAAGAAAAGAGCTGCAAAAAACAAAACTTATGCTCCGAAAATAATAATGATTGCCCTACCGACACTGTTTGCTTCAATGGGCGATGCATAAACCCATGTCAGAATGCTTGTGGCATAAATTCATTATGTAAAGTGGTTGACGAAAAAGCAGTTTGTTCATGTCCTGAAGACTATGAACTCGTAGAAGGGATTAATTCATGTAAAAAGAAGTTAATAAAATGTGCTGATGACTTAGACTGCGACGGTGATATTTGTCATAATGACCAATGTTTCACAGCCTGTAAAAATTCAAGCCAATGTGAACACGACGAGTATTGCATCAAAAATTTATGTACAAAAGAATGTACTAAGCATTCGCAGTGTAGTATTGGAGAGGCGTGCATTAGCGGGCAGTGCTTAATTGGCTGTCGCACCAACAATGATTGTATTAGCGAAGAAGCTTGTGTTAACAATCAATGTATCGATCCTTGTATAGGTTCTAGAATATGTGGACCAAATGCGATTTGTTCAAGAGTACAACATGCTACTACATGTGAATGCCCCATTGGTTTTGAAGGGACGCCTACCGCACAACAGGGTTGTGTTCGAAAATCTAATGTATGTTCTAAAACTTCAGACTGTCCACCGGATCACATGTGTATTGGGTATTTATGTCAAGTGCCTTGCCAAGCTAACTCCGATTGTGCCATAGGGGAAACGTGTTTTGATAATAAATGTCATAAGGTATGCCATACTAGTAGCAACTGCTTACACGGTGAACACTGCAATTCCGGAGTCTGTATAATTGGTTGTAAAGCAAATTCCGATTGTATAAATAATCAAATGTGTACGGAAGAAAAATGCCAATGTCTTCCAGGATTTAAAATGTCACAGGAGGAATGTGTAAACATAAACGAATGTGTAAATAATCCTTGTCACCCTTCAGCACAGTGCCTAGATGACATCGGCTCCTTCAAATGTATATGTCCCTCCGGGGCAATAGGAGATCCTTACAAATCTGGATGCTTGTTGCCTAATCAATGTAGACGTGATAATCAATGTGAAGATTCACTTATCTGTTTGCGTGGCAACTGTACAAATCCCTGCGAAACGAATAATCCCTGTGGAACAAACGCATTATGCACCGCCAATAAGCATAAAGTTACATGTATTTGTAAAAAGGGGCACCTGGGTAATCCATTTGATAAAAAACTTGGATGCTTTAAAGTTGAATGTGTGGATGATTCTGAATGTACAAATGATAAATTCTGCCAATTGGAAACAAACAAATGTTCAGGTATATATTTTTTCTTTAATTAAAAATATTGGTTGACTTAGTTTATAATCTTAACTTTGGAATAAAAATAATTATAGTTTTTATTAGGCATTTTAACAATGGTAAAAAATATTTTGTTGCAGATAAATGTGATGATACAATGTGTCAAGGTGGCAGTTGCAAAAGAATAAATCATAAAGCTGTTTGTACCTGTTCACCTGGCTTCGAATTGATTAATTCTAAATGCGAAGATATAAACGAGTGTCTAACGCAACCATGTCCCTTGAATGCAATATGTGAAAATATTCCCGGGTCGTACGTTTGCACGTGTGTGAACGGAACTGTTCTTGATATAAACACGAATCACTGCAAAAAACCCGGAGACTGTTTTACTAATGAGGAATGTTCTGAAATAACAAAATGTCAGAATAATCAATGCATCAATCCCTGTGAAACTTCTCCATGTGGGAGTAATACTGACTGTTACGTACTAAAGCACGAACCGACTTGCGAATGTCAAACAGGCAGCCATGGTGATCCAAAATCAGGATGTATTAAATTTGAATGCATAAAAGATTCTGACTGTTCCTTAGAAGAAGCCTGCGTAAACAATAAATGTAAGGATTCCTGTAGCATACCACGAGCTTGCGGTAGAAATGCTAACTGCTTGTCGAGAAATCACATTGGACATTGTTTCTGCGCTTCTGGATTTACTGGCGATCCTGTTTTAGGATGTGTTCCAGTACAATATTGTAATGATGATAGTAGATGTTCATCGGGGACCAAATGTATTGATAATTTATGCCTTGGTAAGTTGCTTCTGATATAATTTTCAGAATAAATTGGAACTACTTTGCTTCAAAAATGATCAAAAAAGAAATAACACATGGAACATTTAATATTTAAATACGAGCTAATTTCTTGTATTTAAATATTAAATGTTTTTATTTGGTGGTTACGTAAAAATATATTAGTTTCAAATAACAAATAGAGGCAGAATGATGGCAGTCCTAAACTCATAAATGTTACGGAACATTAATATTGTGTCTAATATTTTAATAACGGATTTTGTTATTTTATTTCAGGAGTATGTAAGAATTCAAGGGATTGTCTCCATGATCAAATCTGTATTAAAGGTAATTGTAGACTAATGTGCACATCAAACAACACCTGCCCCGACTCCTACTATTGTTCGGACAAAATTTGTGCTAAAGAAATCAAATGTACAACAAACGATGATTGCTCTGATGATGAACAGTGTTCTGAAGACAAAAATGGCATTCCTCAATGTATCAAACTTTGTAAAAACCAATTTTGTGGGAGAAATGCTTTATGTACCTCTACTTCTCATAAGGCATCTTGTTATTGTAAAGAAGGCTATTTCGGTGATCCTGTTCAAGGTTGTAAAAAAATCGAATGTAGTAATGACAATGATTGTTCAGAAGACAAGTTTTGTGATCAAAACATATGTAAAGTTGCCTGTTTGGCTCGAAAAAGATGTGGCCAGAATACAATTTGCTCATCAGAAAAACATCAAGCCATATGTTTCTGCCAACCTGGTTATACTGGTGATCCATCTAAGGCCTGCAGACAAATCAATTTTTGTGAATCCAATCCTTGTGGCGATGGAGCACAATGTAACAATACAAGAAATGGAGCTCAATGTGCTTGTCCACAAGGCATGGTAGGAGATCCTTACGAAAAAGGCTGCCAGAAAGGCTTTGAGTGTAGATTCAACCGGGATTGTCCCGCTGTTGCACGGTGTACTGTTATTGATGGAATAAGAAAATGCATAGGTATTTTGAAATTATAGTATTAATACCTTTTTTTTTGTGCTACTTACACAATATTTATTAATAACACTTTATTAACAGATGCTTGTGAAAACGTTAAATGCGGTCCTAATACAGAATGTCTGGCTGCTAGACACTCTGGCCAGTGTAAATGTAAATCTGGATTTACTGGTAATCCTTCAAGTGAAAAAGGCTGCCATCCACAAGAAATCTCTTGCAATACAAAAGAGGATTGTTCAAAAAATCAATTTTGCAACGACAAAGTTTGTCAAGGTAAGGTTTGATCAAATTTCTTAGATTAAACTTTATAAAAATAAAGCAAAAAAAGGACATTTTTTATCCAATTTCTATTATTTTAGCTCTGTGTCTACTTGATGAAGAATGTAAGTTATCCGAAAAATGCATTAACGGGCAGTGTTTAGATCCTTGTAAAATGGAGAAGACTTGTGGATTAAATGCTATGTGTAGAACAGATGATCACATTGTCCAATGTAGCTGCCCATATAGATTTACCGGAGATCAAGATGTCGAATGCGTCAGAAGTAAGTCGGTAACTTTTAATTAATCTTAATGTGTAGTATATGAGCAAAAGCTCTAATTAATACATAATCTTCATGAAAATATATCACTGTTCAATTAGTAATTTTTTTATATATCTATTGATATTTGCGCTGATATTAAGTTCCCTTTATAGTTCCGAGATTATGTGGTGGTTCTGGGGAGTGTGAAGATGGACATGTTTGTCAAGAATCAATGTGTGTACCTAAATGTAATGCAGACGAGGAGTGTGCATTAAATGAACGATGTTCTAATGGAATTTGTTTACGTAAGTTTCATGTTGGGGAAATTATACTTATAACTTTGAGTCTATTAAGTAAAAATAATTTATTTGGTTTTGGCTTGACAATGGTCAGGCGAGTGTCTTAATACTATTGCGCCGTGGGACAGCCATGCTGAATGGGCACACAGAATGCTTAGCGTCTAACGGTACTTGTACTGTGTATCGCTGAGTGAGTATTTTGGAGGTTTTTGAAATTATACTGCTTAAGCGGTGTAAAAAGCTGACAACATAACCAAAGCACGGGTTGTGGCGCCGTTGTCCACGGCCAACGATGTGCTCTTACCATATAGACCCACCTACTCCATAATCCGCTATATTAATAAAAAAAACTACATTCGATTTATTCTCTTAATTTTTTTACAGTGACGTGTCGTGTAGACAACGACTGTTTCCTTGGACATATATGTCTGGCAAATAGCTGCCATTATGGCTGCAGGCAAGACGATGACTGTGGACCAGATGAATTTTGTAGAAACAATTATTGCCAAAACCCTTGCGCTAATAATGTCAATCCATGTGGACCTAACACACGTTGTACAGCGGTAGATCGTAGAGCGGTTTGCTCCTGTCAAGATAGCTTGATACCAAATCCAACACCTAACGTTGGATGCGTTCGTGCACCTTCACCCACTTGCAAAATGCACTCTGACTGTGCTTCGGGCTGGAGATGTGAAGATGACCGATGCAGGCCAGCTTGCACACCTGACGGTTCAGATTGTTTACAAGGAGAACGCTGTGATTTGGGTGTGTGCCGATTCGCTTGTACTTCTGATGACCATTGCTCTGACGAAGAAATATGTGATGGCCGATATTGTATAACAGGATGTAAAACTGACTCCCAATGCTCAAATAACAAAGCGTGTATATCCGGACAGTGTAAAGATCCATGCACCGAACCAGCAACATGTGGCGCTAATGCATTGTGTTTAACAAAAGACCACCATCCAACTTGCACTTGTCCAAACGCTTTGGCTGGAGACCCGAAAACTGCATGCCGTAGGATATCCTTACCGTGTAATGTAGACAAAAATTGTGGTGATGGATTTAGTTGTTATGGAAATGTTTGTTATCCATCATGTAGAAGGTAATTTCATAATGTTTTATTCCTTTTGTGTAGCTTAGTTTCTTATATTTAATGTAATTATATCGTCTTTCTTGTTTTTTTAGCGATACCGTCTGCATGTCTAATGAAAAATGTATTCGTGGAATATGCAGAGTTGTTTGTAACAGTGATGACGTCTGTAATGCGGGTCATATTTGCGAAAATAGAATTTGCAAGCAAGGTTGTCGTCACGACAACTCTTGTAGTGACAACCAATCTTGTTTAAATGGCCAATGTAAAGGTATGTGAAAATGAAGAGCATTATAAAATATTATTACTTTTTATGTCAAAAATTCTAACATATAAGTAAAATCTTTTATTTTCAGATCCCTGTAAAGAAGGTAATAGTTGTGGCACTTGTGCTGAATGTAAAGTTATAAACCATAGACCGCAGTGCAGCTGTTCAAGCAATTATACAGGAAATCCATTAGTAGAATGCAAAAGAAAACAACATCAATGTGACGGATTTTGCCCTTGTGATGACAGTGGCTATTGCATTTCTCTTTGTGATAACAATTCCGATTGTAATTGTGATGAAAAATGCTACAATGGTGGATGTAGGGCTGTATGTTCGTTGCGCAAGAAATGTCCACAAAGACAAATATGTTCTCAAGGAGCGTGCCTCCCTGGTTGTAATACTAACAGAGATTGCGGAGAAGACATGGTGTGTTCATCTAAGCAATGTGTTCCAGTTTGTCGTGAAAGCTCATGCGGTAAAAATGCTTTATGTTCTTCGACTAGACATCGTCCTGTCTGTAGTTGTCCTAGTGGATTTTCTGGTGACCCAATCAAGGAGTGTAAAGTTTTTGAGTGTTCCAACGATAATGACTGTGCTTTGGACGAAGAATGCAATTCTGAGGGAAAATGTAAAAATGTGTGCATAAATGCTTGTGGAACAAATGCAATATGTAGATCTTTAAATAGAAGTCCACAATGTTCTTGTCCTCCAAACTTTATTGGAAATCCCAAACTAGAATGTGCAAGGCCAACTGGAGGAACTTGTTCTCGTAACCCTTGCGGAGTCAACGCTCGCTGCCGCGATATGGACAACGGAAGCTACGAATGTACCTGCCCTTCCGGCTGCGCGGGTAATCCACAGCATCAATGTTTCTGTGGCACTATGTTACCTTGTGCTTCCAAAATTTGTGGAACTAATGCTCAGTGTAGAATTGGACAAAATAGAGAAACACAATGCTATTGTCCTCGCAATTATCCAAATGGAGACCCAAATATAGAATGTATGTATTATTTTTTAGTAATTTTTAATAGTTAATCAAATGTAAACATAATTTAATTGACATTTTTAATTCAGGTACTCAAGAGCGCAGCATTGTTGATTGTCGTACCACTGGATGTGGTATTAATGGAGAGTGTTTAAGAGAAGGGGCAGAATTTGTTTGTAGGTGTGTCCCTGGCACGGAAGGCCAAGCCGACATCGAGTGTCACACCAGTGAGTTTATATTTATTATCTTGCACATCACTTGTAAAAATGCACGATACAATTTACGTGAAATTTTAATTGTTTATGATTTTGATTAATTGATTTCTTTATTACTTATACTATTACGTGTACAGTTTTTAGTTGATTTTTTGTTTTCTACATGCACAAGTTTAGACAATATTAAGATTATATCTGGACCGATAAAGAGTAAAAAATAAAAAGTTTAGTTGCTTTGAGCTCGTATCGAATAATAAATACTTACTTTTCCAATGAAACGAAATATAACTTTAGCAATAATTTAATAGCACACATATAAACCATATGTTGTCGCAGTTTTATTTACAATTCTGATATGATTCCTAAGTTATGTAAAATATGTAAAAAACTAATGTAGTATTGTACAAATGTACATTTAAAACAAAATGTCACATTTATGTCGATATTAGTGGAAGCATTCTCACCATTCGTGCTTGATTTCAGTCAGTAACATTTTGTTCGGCTTCATGTACATATCGCTTTTTTATAATATACCTACCGTTATATATTTCTGGTGACAAAACTATCAGTTTCAAAAAGCATGCACTGTCTCGTGAGAAAGTTTCCTCTTCGCGGCTGAAGGTACAGCTCTCTCGACTCTGCTTTCTTCTTTCAAATTTTCCTAGGTATCGAATGTACGAGCGACAAGGATTGTTCTGTGGACAAGGCTTGCCTCAGCTTGCACTGCGTGGATCCCTGCACGGTGCGTGGCGTGTGTGGCGAAGATGCTCTCTGTGTCCCTGTCATGCATAGAGCGCACTGTTCTTGCCCACAATGTTACATCGGACAGCCCAGACTAGCTTGCCGACTGGACCCCACCTGTAAACCCACGTCAGACGTAAATAACACCATCACATGCTCTGACACCAAACCGTGTCCCTCTAAGTTAGCTTGTGACCTCGCTACGAACCAATGCCGCAACCCTTGCTCCGATTATCATAGTTGTCGACAGAATCAAAAATGTGAAGTTCGTAATCATCAACCAGTATGCGTTTGTCGAAATGGATTTGCCTTAAATGAAAAAGGTGAATTAATGTGTGCACCTGAAAACGCAGAATGTACCAGGGATGAACAATGTCCATCTAACGCAATGTGTAAGGAAACGAAATGTGTGAATCCATGTTTAGCGTCTACAGAATCGATGTGTCCTAAAGGAAAACAGTGTGAAGTTGTTGAGCACCGCGTGATGTGCGTATGCATCGAAGACTGCCACCCATCAGTATCGATTTGTTTGAGAGACAACGGCTGCCCTCAGAATCTGGCGTGTCGAGATTTCCAATGCAAAGATCCTTGTAAAAGTGCATGCGGGGATGCCCCTTGTTCTGTAGAAGACCATCATCCTGTTTGCAAGTTTTGCCCCGCTGGATTCATACACGATGACCGACATGGCTGTATTAAAGGTAATTTGTTTCTAGTTAGTGAATTGAATGTGAACGTATTTAGTCATTTTATATATTATTATACCTTGACTTGAATGAATCTTAATAATTTTTTTCTTCATATTCCAGGAAATATTGATCGTATCTACTCTATGTCTTCATGCCGTCTTTCATTTCTGTTTTTCTTTTCTAGCTTGTTTCTCTTTCAGCAGTTTAAATGCCTTTACGCATAAGGTAGTCCTTAGCATGATACAATGTATTGTTATCACTTGTGTGTTCTTCTATCTATCGGTGTTGGTTTGCTTGGGTAACTATTAATGCAACATCTAATTGCAAATGTAATTATTAAACTAAACGCTTATATAACTCTGAATGGCCTATCTTTATCTTTAACATTATATATGTAAGCAGTTAATTTATCATAGATAAAATTATTTAAATTTAATATACCTACACATTTAAGATATTTCGTTTGAAAGTAGGTAAATTATTTCAGTTATTTTTTAGAAATTACGTATCAGATGGCAATTAATGACATTTTAAATCAGTTTTCTCGGAGGTTTTATAAAATCGATATTAAAAATCGCATAAAACTATATATATATAAACTATATATATATATAAAAGTCGCATACAACTTGAAAAAAAAATCCTCAAATTACTTCCATTATCAATCAACATTTGTTCGAATATAAAAAATGCCACACGGGATGTACAAAAATATAATTTTTAATTCTGTAACAGCGTTAGGGTGCAGTGCTCATGAGCAATGTGAATCGGGACTGGCATGTATTGAAGGCCGTTGCTCAGACCCGTGCGCATTCGGTGGCCCCTGTACTACTGGACACCACTGTGCCGTTGTTGATCACCAACCGGTGTGCTCTAAAGGTTTGCAATTCAAATCTATATACCTTACGTCATTTAATAAATCTCAGAATTATTTAATTACAGATATTTAATATAAAAAACAAATGTTAAATGGAGCTCAGTAAGGGTTTTCACTGTCTATTTTTTTTACTGTTTTTAAATGATCCACAGTTTCTTAGAATAATTTGTAACTCGGTTATGCTGCATGTCGGAAAGATTTTGTAATCAGTTAAAAAATTTAAAAATTGTGTTAAAATAAGTTCTATTAAATATTTTTAGCTACTTATCAATTAATTAAAATATAAACAATATTTTTTAAACACGATACACAATAGAGTCATTTTTATTTTACAGTTTGCCAATGCCAAACATCGTCTGATTGCGCGAGATATCCCGACACAAAATGCGATGGATGTGTGTGCATCCGTGGTAAATGTTTATTTGTTAAAATCGTTATCTTTATTAGCTTCTCATATTGGTATAAACTAACTACTACTAAGACTCTTCATAAATAGTGATTTTTCTTGGTTGCAATATTTGAATGTATGATTTTATTTATATATGTCTTATAGTCTTAATCTGATTCTAGGTAAAACATTATAAGTTGCATTGTTCTAAATAATACAACAATGCTTTAGTTTAGTTACCATTCACCTACCTACGTCGACACCAAGGCATAAGCTTACCAATTAAAGTTTCTAACAATTTTCTTACAGATGATAAGGTATCAACTAACTGCGCTCACTGTCGGCCTGGAGTACCTTGTGATCCATTTTCTGGTGCCTGCATGGAAAGTAAGTACAGTTGAAGGAATTTTTAACATAATCTCACTAAATATTATAATATTATTAAGGGGTTACTTATCTTGTTTGACTTATCATACTCACGCATTTTCATTTATTGAAGATTGCAGACTTCTAATGTATATCAAGCAAGCCTGCACCTGTCATATTTTGTGAATAGCAAAGCTAACTCCAAATAAACTGGTTATTGCTATTGCCTCCAACATATCATTTTGTCCGATATAACGCCACGAAGTACTGGCCACGTTATCACGGCAGACCCGGTAAAATTATTGTTATTGCCTTAAAAATCCAAATACGGAACGTATATTAAGTACCTCATTAAGGAGCTAGAAATAGTAGATACTTTTTTGTAGATGTAGATTTTTTTCTATATATTTTCTAAACATCTTTGTTAGTTTATCGAGTGCATCTTATAAGTTCCTATGTATTATACATTTCTGTGTCTATACTCCTATCTTAACTTCATCTCTTGCTTACCGTGGTGTTTGGTATTATTTATTTATGTATGCGTTTATAAACATTGTTATTAATGTAAACTGTAAAGTTAATAATGGTTGTGAAATATTGAAGATTTTTATAATATTCTTTCTATAACGATACAAAAATTAGAAATTCTTTCTCCTTTGTTTTAGAGATTGTTTGTTTTATTTTTAAGACATTTGTATCATTTTTATTAACAGATTCTCGGCCTATACATATCCCACTAACCGAAAGAAACTCCGATACTACCACAATTCAATATTCAATGAATGAATCAACTAATACATCTGAACTAACTGGTATGACGTCTGATGCTACAACAAATAGTGACTTTACTACTACTCAATATCGTTCAACATCATATAATAATCTCGTGACTGACGATATTACAGAGACTAATGAAATATACGATGCAACCCCTGTTGTCACGGAATCATCAGTGTTTCAAGAATACCTTTCAACCCCCAACCCAACTGAAACAATATCAGATTTAAACACTTTAGATCAAGATTTCGGAAAATTTGTAACGTCTCCTTCTGATAATCAAGAATTAATGTATACTGATAATTTAATTATGAACACAAGTAAATCTTCAACTACTGGAAAACCTTATTTGAAACGCAATGAAACTAGTGGAACTCATAAACTTATTCATGAAAATAGAAATACAAAAACCCCCGAAAATCGGAGAAATTTACAAAATACCTACGATTCTAATTTTAAAACCGCAGTAACGCAATCTCTATATACAACTAAGATACTTCCTAATAACAAAGTATTAGCGGAAATAAGTGATAAATATGAAAAAGAAGATACACCAGAAATGTATACAACCGAATCAATATTATCTAATGAATATAGCCCGATAAATAGTCAACAAGAAACTGATGATTCTTTAGATGTTACCACATTAAAGCAAGATATAGATGAAAAGATCACGACAATTTCTGATTTTTTCATGAATAAAAAAACAACAAATTTTTATACTGCATCCATAGATCATACATCATCCTCAAATGAGGCGTCTTTCATAACAAAGGCCACGGAACTCTTAGTTACTAAAACACCACATGAGTCAATAACAAATAAAAACGATTATATTTCTAAAGTAACCGAAGCATCTGCAGGAAAAGAACTAAGTTATAGTGTTAAATCGAATTCTGATGGGAGTATTTCTGAAAAAGATAGTACAGGTACAGTTCTTATTGATGATGCCACCAAAATTACAAGTATCGGTGATTCTGAAACTACTAACTATTTTGAATTTACTACTAGCCGCATTTTCAATAATTTACACGAACAATTTGATAATAAAAATATTAAAATTCCTGTGGCTGAAATAGAAACTAGTACTATTACTACTTTTATAGATCAAGATGAAAAGTCTATAACCTCTTCGTTGAAAATTGATACGATAAATGAAACTAAAACAACGGAAAATGATTTGCTTACAAATAATCCAGTAGACACAAATTTTTATAACACGGAAAGTGAAAATTCTTCTAATACTATAGAGAATACTCTCGCAACATCAACTATAAGTACAGGTATTGTGATGAATACACAATTTGACTCCTCAACCACTGAATCTAAAGATAAGACAATGAAAATGGAAGATAATACATCTAGTAACTTATTTACTAGTACGCCAGAATTTGAAAATAATGAAAACTTTTTTGTTTCTACTGATATTACTACTGCACAAAATTTGTTAGATATGACAAATGAAAACGCCGAAAATTTTCAAGGATTGAAACCTTCAACGTGGTCTGCTAATAAAGATAACGTCCATGAATTTAATACGGATATAGTCACTGAGGGTTTATCTAAAGATACTACAATTCATTTACACGATATAACAGTAACGAAAAATAATCTGGCTATAAATAACAATCATAATCTTTTACCAGACTCGACGGACGACAAAACATTATTAGAAGTTACCGATGATAACTATTCTACTACATTACCGAATTTACAAACACAAGATATGCAAACCTTTTCCGACACCAAAAATATTTCTAATACTGATTTTTCACCAAATAATTATAGCGAAGACATTCCAAATGCCAGTTCTGCTACTGATAATATTATTGGAAATTCCCAGACCGTTTCTCCCTTCTTTCCATTCAGTACAATAACGGAAAATAATTTTAAAACCACAGACGTGAATAACAAATACGGTACCACAATAACTTCTGATACTGAAGTGACATCGTTCAATGATATTGAAATATCAACAGAAAAAATAGCAGCTGAAAATATAATGTCTACTGAAATTATTGTTACAAATAAAATTGACCCCATGATTTTGGAGAATCAAGGAACTGAGAAAGTAATAATAACTACATTAACAACAAATATTCCAATATCAGAACATAATACTCAGAACATTTTGGAAAATAGAAATACCTTAAAAATACAAACAAATGATGTTACTGATATAAACAGCTTTGTAAAAAGTACTACCAATGAAAACCCATTTTCAACGGAAAAATATTTACATATTCAAAAAGAAAGTGATTCTTTCACAACTAGCACAGAAAATAATTTAGGTACGGAAACAACAAAAGAACTTGCTAACGATTTTTCATCGTATGATATAACGAATTTTGAGGCTAAAACGACAACACCAGATGATAATACGAAATATTCAGAAACAACTTTAAAGACACAAGTTAAAGAGGATAAAATTAATTTGAAAGATAATACTAAAACTACATTGACTGACAATCTTTTAACTACTGATACGTTTATAGAACAAGACAATATGCCTCTCAGCAGTATAACACCAAGCACCTTGGAAGATACTACATCATATATAAAAGATTCTATATTTACAGATAAGGATACAATAAAAAAACAAAGTGAACACTCATCAATTGACACTACTACTGCTATCGAAGATAACAATCCCTTATTTAATCTATTAACTACAGAAATAACCTTACAAGAAACTAAACCAGAAAATGATTTATCGTTAACAGAGGCAAGTTATACTGATGATATAATAGATAATAACACTTATAAATCAATTTTTGAATGGACTACGGAAGACGGTAAAACAACTCAAATAGATAAAAATTCTGATACAACTCAAGCAATATTAAGAGAAATTACCTCAACTGATTTTTCTTTTGTTAGTTCCAATCAAGTTTCTGACTTCAAAACAACCACTACCAATGCATATGATAAAGTCACCCAATTAAATATTGATACATCAACAGACACAGCTAATGTAAACGTAGAAAAAAATAAATACCCATCAACAACTCCATCAGCATTCAATGCATATTCCGATAATTTATCTTCGAGACAAAAAGACACTGATATTTTCGCGTGGACTGATACCACTATATTCACTGATTCGACTACAACTTCCACTCTTGATGACATGGCGACTAGTGTAGATGGGTGTACTTTAGACAGTGACTGTGATTCTTATCTGAATTGTTTATACGGAGTTTGTCAAAATACATGTGAGGTGCACAATCCGTGTAGAAAGAACACTACCTGTAAAGTGTACGACCACGTCGCAGTTTGTGAATGTGACGACGGGGCCAGCAACAACTGTGATAGAGGTATGCTCTTCTACATAAAGCATATTTCTATTCCTAATTAAAATGTTTTGATATTAACTTACTAGATAAATTATATTACGAATATTATACGCGCATTATTAGGTGTTATATCGGACAAAAAAATATAATCAGATCTGAAAATTACAATTATAATTTTTTTGCTTCACAAATAATGTTTAATACTGTACATATTAATTTAATAAGATCTCACTATTTAACATACTAATTTTTAATAAACCATGTAAAATACTAGAATCACCTGGAACACCTAAAGCACCAGAACCTTGTCATTCCGATCGCGACTGTATAGAAACCGAAGCCTGTTTTATGGGATTATGTCAAAATCCATGTGAATTTGACAACGTATGTGGAACTGGAGCTAATTGCCACCCGGTAAAGCAAAGGCCTATGTGCTCATGCCCAGCCGGCTACGAAGGAGATCCAGCTGTTAAATGTTCACCTAAAATATGTAAGCTTCATTTAACTTTAAAAGAAAACGCCTTAAAGTTATTTTAGGCTTAGTATTATAAGTATATTATCATAAAAAAATATTATTATTTGAAGAATGTATTAAAGAAAATCTTAAAAAGTTTGAAATATGTTTAATGTCATTTCGGTTACGTCTTTCTATTATTTAACTGTAGATATTTGACTACCTTCGATATTAAGATGCATGTGTATGTAAATATAAATATTTATTACATTCCACTTAGCTGGTTGCACTCGAAACGAAGAATGTCATGTGACAGAAGCTTGTATAAACAATGCATGCCAGCATCCCTGTGCGATACACGACCCGTGTGCACCTAACGCCGTCTGTATAAACACAAACCACGGTTCGGATTGCAGCTGCATCGAAGGCTTCCAAGGAAACGGATACGTTGGATGTGTACCAGGTAAGAAAGTGTATTTTAGTGCATGCATTAGAAAGATGAGCTATTTCTAATCAGTAATATTTTTAGTTATTGAATCTCGTTCAGTTTGCCAATATAATGAAGACTGTCCGCCGGAGTTATTATGTGATAGATTAAATAGAGTATGTATTAATCCGTGTGCCGTGAATACGTGCGGTGATAATGCTGAATGCTATCCCGTGAACCATGGTATTCAATGCAAATGTTTAGCTGGTTTTGCTGGAAACCCCTTCTTGGAGTGTTATCAAGGTACGTTTAATGTTGATCAATCAAAATCAGGATAAAATAGCGTATTTCTCTAAGAGAATTTAAATTGAGATAAATTAAATGTAAAATCCATAAAAAAACCGATGAATTAAAAAAACAATTATGAAGATTTATGGTGAAATATATCACAATATACATCTAGTGCATGTATATAGTTATTGGGACGATTTAAGTTTAAAGATGTCTTATGTGGTTGATGTCTTTATGTGTTATGTGGTATGTGTCGTACACTTAACTTGTAGTGTTCTTGCTACACGGATTCTGTACTTCTCATGTAAAAAACACTTTATTATATTTTCAGTACAAGGATGCCGATCTGACAACGAGTGTCCCAATACGGAAGCTTGTATAAACGGTAAATGTGATTCTCCGTGTCGTTGTGGTGTTAATGCGGTTTGCGACGTGATACATCACCGTGCGTCCTGTAAATGCTTATCAGGATTTTCTGGAAATCCCTCAATTGGTTGTGAACCACCATTGAACCCTTGTGTCCCCAACCCATGTGGCCTAAACGCTTTATGTGAGAATGATAATGGAAACCCCATCTGTTTCTGCCCTAAGGGGTTGACTGGAAATCCATTCAAAAATTGTAGTAAGTACATATTTAAGATTATACGTATTTAGGATGCGTCTTCATTCTAAATAACTACAAATATAAACCATTAGTTTTACAAGCGATAAGCACATAGCATTATCAAAATCGCTTCTTGTGATTAAAATCTATATATATATAAATGAAATCCGTTTTCCGTTGTCATCGGATCACGCGTGAACGGCTGAATCGATTCCGATAATTATTTTTTTGTTGTGTTTAGTAGTGTCAGAAGAAGGTTCTTATGAAAAAAAATATAAAGAAAATCTCTCAGAAAGATTGAAAAACACACATTTAATTTTGCATATTTTAAAAAACGCGCGTAACGAATGTCAACGTCGTTCGATTTAAAACAAAAAATTTGTTGTCACTGTCACACCACATCGATAACCGCGCTGACAAATGTCATCACCGCGCTAACAATAACTTTATTAAGTTTATGATAAAGTTCGTTTTGTTTTAAAGACTAAGAAGTTTTGTGTTTGTTAATAAGTGTTTGTTAATTACGGTAAGTTCACTTCATTTCATATCGACTTTTGGTAACTTTTGGTGACTACACAATATTACAATTTTACATGGTATTTTCAGTTGGATTTTCGTTTTTAACAAAGCCACCAACCAGACGTACAAACTTAGGCCGCAGAACTCGAAGTACGGCAAGTCAAAGAAATATAAGAGTATATCAAACTGATGAGCAACGCGAAGCGCGAAGTGAATCAAAATCAACATAGAAATGTTGTGTTTAATCCCCACAGAGCATTCAGTTATAATGTTGCAATTGATTACAGTTCAGAGAAAGTTGTTGCTATTGGACTAATGAATATTGTGTGTCCACATTGCAATGCATTGAAATTCAAACATGAAGCCCATGGATTG
>DWCF01001993.1:0-26443 GCA_018230265.1 Delias oraia | reverse complement strand
AGCCCAATGGATGAAGCGGGCGACTGAGCGGTACTACGACAAGGCAAAGTCGCACCCTAATCCGCTAATACGCGACAGCGTTAAATATTTCGCGGACCCATTAGACAAAAGCGCCCGTCGCACCGACGGCCGCTACACGTACTAAACGATCCGGATGATAGCATCACACTAGCAAACAACAAGCTCATAGCCTCTATCGAGGAGATGAAAGGTAACAAATCAGATGGTAGGGTTCTGTGTTATAAACAAATCTCTCGGCGAGCTCCAAAAGTCCGCGAGAAGCTGTAGAGGCCTTATGGCGACAGCGAATAGTCATTTAAAAAAAGACCTTTTTTTCGTCTACTTGCTTCGCGTCATCCACAACGCTCCTAATACGTGTCCCATAATCTTAATGTATTCATTGCCCACGAATTGTAGAGCAATTTTCGTAGTGTCATCTAACTTTGTAAATCCTAGTAAAACCAGTGTGTAAATTCAAGTACTTTATTGAGGAATATTGCAATAATCAATCTCCCTTCTTATTTTGTTTTTATTCGGCTCACTGTACATTATTGACATATAAATATAAAACAATAAATTATGTTTATTTAAGAATCGCTCTTTGGTTTTACAACGCATTTTCCATGAATTGGTGTTTCATACAATCTCGTTATTTTTTTCATATATCGACCTCCCCACCGAAGATGTTACAATATAGTATTTAATATTTAACAGACCATAAGTTACCCCAACTATTCAACATTAAATTAAGAATTTTGTGTTCACTAACATGTTTAATGTATTTTTTATTTATTTTAAATTATCAACCAAAACTACTACACCGCAGTCTGGTTCGGATTCGAGCAGTCGGTGCCGAAACAAAGACAAGTTTTTTTTTTTTTTTAATTGAATATACAACACTATTTTGAATTTGATGTTTTTTATTCTGTGTGATATGTTGTAGTCTATCAAAATTTATGCTTTGACAATTGATACCATGTTGAAGTAATTGTAAGTTTGAATGTTGAAACGTGTAATTTTCTCATTTACTTAAATCATTGCTGCTATCGTGTACTGTAAAGATACACATTTTATACAAGGAATGCCTTTCTTTGATTGATTTTTCGTAGATATATCGTCATAATAATTACGGATTTAGAAAAAAATATAACAATGGTCTTGTTAAATAACGACATCGTAAGTATAATCTAACAAAAACATCATTCAGAATTAATTGTATCTGAACTAATCAATATTTGTGTATATTTTAGTTTTTAAGTGAGTTAACTAAGCTATTTCAAAATGGAAGGACTGCAGGATCAGTAACAGTGACAATGAAAAGATGTAAGATGAATATTACGATACTTGTACTTACATTATTATTGAAAGTATTTTAATCAACAGTTATTTCTAGATGATGGCCGCAAAACACCTAACCCTAAAGGCGGACTAGCTGTTCCAAACCCAGAGTACAAATGCCTAGTAAGGGCACAGTATCGTAGTAAAAAAATATCAACAGTCATTGAACAGAGAGATATACAAACATTTACAAATGCTTATTCTAATTTACTCAAAACCAGTATCAATGGCTTGAAAAGGTTAAAAAAACCAAAAAAGAAGGCCCAGTAATAAACCTATATAGACTGAGTCTAAGATTAAGCAAATAGGCCAACAGACCATGCCAATACCTCAGCCACGGGTGTAGGTCCATTAAATGTGCTCTTCTCTTAAATGAGATTTGAAGAGTTGGAGTCTTGCATTAATGGCTGATGGTAAGACTGTCATTTCCTAATATACCTGAAACTTTATAATAAACTTACTGCAAAAGATTGTCTTTTTGTTTCACATTATGTAAATAATATTACTGTCTATTATGACTAATTTATATCATCTACTAATATATTTGCCTACTTAGCAATTCTACAATCACATTACTTAAGAAATAATTTGGCAGGAAGATATAATAACAAACATTGTAAAACCATGAATTAAAAAAAACTTGGAGACAAGGTAGATTAATAAATATAAAAGATATTAAAGAAAAAAAATCACAGTAAACAATTTATTTGGTAAAGATTATCACAAATTGAGACCAAACATTTATTTACTACATGATTTTGATTATTTTTATTTGTCGAAATACATTAAATAAAAAATATAATACATTTTTATATATCATTGAAACATAGGCATTATCGGTTATACATACATTGGTACATAATATTTTGCACATTTTTAAAACTTATAAGGCAGGCAGTCATTTCAAGAAAATCATATTACTTGAATTTGATTAAATAACAAATTGGTAAATAAATATATTTCAGAGCACCAATATAACCCTAACTCATTATTAATAGGTTCAATTTCTATATAAAATCACAGATCAGAATTATTAATCACTTAAGTTTTGTTTTTCATTGTAAGTCTCTTCAAGCATGCATTTCGAACTTGATCATTACCTATTCTCTCTGCCTCTTGTAACACTCGGCGAAGGTCATTGGTTCTATTATTACGAGCAGCTAAGATATACGCGCTGTTAACGTTGTGGCAGATCAGATAGCAGGAAATCTGTTATAGACAAGAAAATAAAGCTTAATTTAGTTTTTAATATATTTAAATAGTCATACACTGTATTAACTTGTAATAAAATCTATTAGGTTACTACTTATCTTGCTGGTTTTCATGGAAACAACAAGAATGTAGACGAATTTAAAGAAAAAAGGTAAAATCTTTGGCTTAATCAATTAAGCGAATTTTGTAACATTTTAAAAATACCTTTACAGAAATATTATGTATATCAGTGATGAGAATTTCTGCCTGTTCGTCAAATAATTGTCCTCTGGACTCGCAGCGTCGAACTACAGCTGATACTCCCGCTTCTAATACTTGGTCGCTAATCAGACTAAAAATAAATGGCATATAGGTAATAGGCTAAAAATCGTGAGTTTTAAAATAGCAACTTATTTTAGTATTCATTATCTTTTTAAATATGAGCATTGGTTATTGACATAGAAAGAAGAAGACAGAAAAGTAACTAATATTTACATGCAAAGATAAGAAAATCTCACTCATGAGAATATACTATTTTCAATAATAATGAACTTACTTAGCAGCGTTTTCCTTTGAATTTCGTATACAATTTGCCAATATTTTTACCTCTATGAACCTATCTGTATTGACCAAATACCTTGCAACGTGACTGTAAATATTCATGGAATCCAGCTTGTGTTCTGTTATTATTCTGAAATTTTTAATCAAAATAAAGTTGTTATTAAAAGAATTTAAAAAAAAAGTCCTAATCATATAAAAGGAAATTAACTTGTTCATATAAGTAATCTGACTCCATATATACAATTAATATAGAGTAGAAATTACACTGAGACTTACTTAAAGGCAAGCTCAAATCCATTTTCAGTTGACTGTCCAGTTGCTAGTACCACGGCTATTAGTTTAATTTTATCTGTATTAGAACCAAAGAGTGTCAAAGGTCTATGATCTGTGGTCTCTGATTCTCTGCTCGTGTTCAGAGGTATAATCTCATGAAGCACTTTATTGTTCAATCTATTTGCCGCTTCACAGCTCGCTAGATACTTCGTCAGTTCAACTTGCCGTGAAAATGTCGTCATCAAGTTGTCTATCGTACTTCTGTCTAGATGAAACTGAATCGACTTCGGGTCATTAATCCCTGTAAAATAAAACATTCTGAATAACGAATTTTCTTCATTTTAAATGTACATATTTCTTTTCAAAACTCGTTAGAAGGACATTTATAACTACATATATAATAGTGATATTTTTATTTTTTATTCTATAACGAATAGAGCAAGTGGGTCTCCAATATGGAAAGAGAACACCGCCATGAACAGTCGCACTATAGTTTGCTCTTTGGTTGTGTTGTCGGCTTTTGTATGCACTTTTAAGTGCTTCCGATATCCTCACTCACTCTGCGAAACACAGTACGAGTACCGTTTCACGCTGAGTATTCTATAAGCCCATGGTATGAATCGGCCGAGTCGGCTCAATTAGTGCATCAGCATGGCTCTCCCACAGGTGCGATAGTATTAAGACACTCACACGGCCCCTGTCAAGCCCTTCAAGAGACCGAATAAATTATAACTGTCCGGACCGGAATTCGAACCCGACACCTCTCGCTTCGTGGTACACTTTTAAAACCATTAATTTTAATATTTCCTTTTTATAATCTTACTGTTTGCAACCGGCACACACTGTCCCAAATGGTACAGCCCAGATGTAAGATGGTGTTGTCTTGTCAAAAGAGACGTAAACGTCGGTCCAATCACTGGCCGTGAGTAAAGCAAGGCGCACGAAGCAGATGCACGCGCATGTTGTCCGCTACCACATTGCAAGGCGTATAGCGCGTCAAGGCGCTTGCTCATCTCAAGTGTACGACACAGGTGCATTATGTATTCCTGTAATTATTAACTGTACGTAAAATAAAGCTTGGATAATTGTATCAAAATCCATATTGCACTTAGCTTGCGATTGAAAAACGTGGTTTTCGAATTCGAAGCTATGAAACCCGTGCTATATCCTTCAATTATTTTATTATTTTTACTTTCTGTTAATGCACTATAGTATAACCAAATTACAATAGTGTAACATTAATTAATGTTGTTTCTTATTTTATCGCGAGTCACGGCATAATTAACTATGAATATGAGTAAATCTAAAAATTATTTTATGTATATCCTGTTTAACACATAAAAATAAGTATTTTGAAACACGTGCGACATTTAGAAATTTTCGCAATATATTTATAAATAGTTTGAATAGACTTTTTGACAAGAAAAATGAACAAGAAAGAAGACAGTGTAGTAAACATTAATGTTGATGTCTGTCTTTTGAATAAATGGTTAAGAATAAATGAATATTGCTCATTAAATTAATAATATTAATATTACTGAACATCGATGTTTTTTTTACAACACTGGTGGCAAACGAGCAGGAGGCTCACCTACAGCAAGCGGTTCTCCGCCCATGGACACTCCCAGCCCTTGGCAGAGCCGCGGGCAAGTTGCCTGTTTTTAAAAAAGGTATACCCTCTTTTCCTGAAGGTCGATATTCGATATTAACTCACCGACCACATTTCTAAGGTACTATCTATATCACTCATCGCTTTCAACATCTCATTGACTCTGTCCATTTTCATGCACTCCATATACACTGTTTCTGTAAAGGTCTCTTTGTCTACTGCATTATCATAACAGTATCTTATAACCTCGCCCAAATTACTATGCTTCAAATAAAACATGATATTCGCAGCATGAGATCCATAATTACTTAGATAATATACACATTCTTTATAAAATAAAGGATCCAGTCTTTTATTATGATAATCAAATTTCTCAATAGGATTTTTGTTTCGTCTCAATATGTTGAGGGACTTTTTGGGCTGAACAGTGGCTGTTTGAAAGTCGCTGTAATCTCCGCGCTTTATTTTCTTCAAGCTGGCCAATGTATGCATTATATTGAGAGCTGGATCGTTCAGCGGAAGTTTCTTTTTACCCGTATTCATCGAGCTCAGTTTTTCGTTGGTCGTCTGTAATATAAATATTTTATAAAGACATCTTCGCACAAGCTTGTTGAAATAAAACATTTTACAAATAAAATTGTCCATCGAAACGGTTATACTCGTTATAGTTACTCTGTAAAGCCCACTAAGAGCAGCACAGAGAAGAGAAGCACATTAAAAAAAATAGGATCACATCGTAATACATACTGTTATGAATCAGTTGCCCATCCTACAATTATTATGTAAATTCAAGTGAATATAAGTAGATATAGAGCCTCGTAGCATAATGGTTTTAAAAGTGTACCATAAAGCGAGAGGTGTCCGGTTCGAATCGCGGTCCGGACAGTTATAATTTAATTTATAATTTATTCGGTCTCTGGAAGGGCTTGACAGTGACCGTGCGAGTGTCTTAATAATGTCGCACCCGTGGGAGAGCCATACTGAAGCATATGCAAAAGCACAAATTGGGTCGGCCGTTAGAAGTGATACCACGAGCTCACAGAATACTAAACATGAAACGGTACTTGTACTGTGTTTCGCAGAGAGTGAGATTACCGGAGGCCCTTAAGCCTCTAAGCAGGTGGGTCTCTTATATGGTAGGAGAACACCGCGACTCATGGACCACCGCGCCACAGTCCACGCATTGGTTATGTTGCCGGCTTTTTACACCACTTAAGCGCCATATTTTAAGGGTCTCCGATATTCTCACTCACTCACCGAAACACAGTACAAATACCGT
Source organism: Delias oraia (assembly GCA_018230265.1). NCBI lineage: Eukaryota > Metazoa > Arthropoda > Insecta > Lepidoptera > Pieridae > Delias > Delias oraia. The sequence continues at coordinate 20,192 of DWCF01001993.1, read as the reverse complement.
TTCACATCGAGTCTTCTGTGAGGGCGTGGTATCACTACGAACAAGCCGGCCCAATTAGTGCGTCTTCATAGGCTTCAGCATGACTCTCCTACGGGTGTGACAGTATTAAGACTATCGCCCGGCCACTGTCAAGCCCTTCCAGAGACCGGGATTCGAATCCGATACCCCTGGCTTCGGTCGCCCTATTAAACCACTTAGCTACGAGGCCCTGTAATTCTGTACTTCCCGAGCTCTGTAGTTCCAAAGATATCTAAGATTTCTTTTAACCTTAATAGTTTCAGCTTTATCCAGAAGCTGCTGGTTTACAGGGTAGTTCATTTCCTCCAACATATTGATTATTTCGCCAAGGAGCGGCGGATTTGTCCTTGTGCGTCCTTCGGATTGTGTGCTCGATGTTGAAATTGATCTGAAATAATTCAACGGTTATTAATTTAAACCCTAAAGAGAAGCTATGCATTTTAAGTGATACTTATATTAAATTATTGACAGATAGGTAGTTGTGAGATATAATTTTCAGCGACCTGTAAACATAAGCAAATAAAATATTTATGATAGATTACCTTTCCCCAGTCCTTAAACTTGGTATCTTTCTGTTCGTGAATTGCACTTCAGCTGCCTCCTTGCCATACTCCAGCTCATCTGACATATCTATAAATAAATTGGATGTATTTTTGAAGCACAGGGCAAACTTCCTTCGCGCCTCCCTGAAGCAGCCGGCCCTTAAGCTCGCTTTACCCCAAGCAGCAAGCACGCTCGTCCGAGGTATGCCCGATTTTGTGGCTATTTCTAACGCTAACTCCCATTTTTCGGATTCTAAAAGGCAACGGACTATCTGACCTGAAAATATGTAATGAAAGATTGTAAGTTTATATTTTTTTGTTGTAAAAAACAATTTCGCACCAGGAAAAACATTAGCGGGATGTAGTAGTTTTATTAATTTAAATAAGCTTGAAAACGTTAAAAAACAAATTTTATTGCAGGAGTTTATAAAGGATAAAGTAAATTTCTTGTACCTTTAGATTAATTTCTAAAATCAAGCAAGTTCTTAATTGAGAATTACAAAAATAAAGTAATTTTTCACTACTGGTATTTGAAACGGTGTTTCCACTGTGTTTCGCTGAGTGAGTGAGGATATCGCATGTCCTTAAAAAAGCCGCTTAAGTGGCGTAAAAAGCCAGCAACAAAACCAATGCGCGGTTGTCAATGGATGGCGGTGCTCTTTTACCATAAATAAGAGCCACCTGCTCCGTTGTCCGCTATACAATAACAAAATAAAAAAATATATCAATGTTTTTACTTACTGGGATGTGCCCCGTGGTGTGGAACAAGATGGTGTGCCTGGTGTCGTACAAGTGTTGCCATTGCTTCCGCGTGAGAAAGGCATCTTGCCACGTGGGCCGCACCCGTCTCTGCCAATCGTGCTCCGCTAATATATTTATTACACATTATAATAAAATAATTAAACTAAGGAATATATATGTCGCAGTTATCTGGTTGGATCCGCAATTACAATCACTTGGCTGTTTTTACGTCCGCTCTGTGCAAAGGGCTATGCTACAAACCACTAACTAGTTGGACGTTAAGTGACGCTTGTTCTGTAAACGTTCGGCCTAGGCATTCAATTGAATTTCGTCACTCAATGAATGCGCTAGTCATTAGTCATATTCGATCAAATATCGGATTCAACCAGATGACTGCGACATATACATCTATAACAACTATAAAAACAAAAGATTTCAGTTTTACCCTAAACACTTGTTCTAAACCTATTGAGCCAATCTCTCACCATTTGAGAGCCTCGTAGCTAAGTGATTTATGAGTCGGCTAGTCCAAAGTGATACTACGAGTTCACAGAATACTCAGCGTGAAATAGAGCTTCTACTATGTTTCGTTGATTGAGTCAGGATATTGAAGGCTCTTAAAAAAGCCTCTTACGTGCCGTAAAAAGCCGGCAATTTTAGAAATGCGCGGACTATGGCGCAGTTGTCTATGGGCGGCAGTGTGCACATATTATATACGAGACCCACCTGCTCAGTGGTCCGCTACACCATAAAAAATTGTTTTTATAAATCAGGCAATAATGTGCCTCATTATTTTAAACGATTATGAAAAATATTACGATGTATCGGCAGTGGCGCGGGAATAGAGCTCAGCAGCGGCCAAAAGGAGTGAACGTCGTGCACGAACAAGCCATCGAGAGTCCCCGCAACTGCCAGTAGCTAGCTCACGCGCTATTTCATCGCTACGGTCTAGTAAAAATCTAGAACACAAGAGCTCCTTAAAAGTAACGGTCGTAGAAAATAAAAAGACTGTTGTGTAATAAAAGTTTGATTACAAAACCTCACCTCGGATAATCTAAATTGATTGTATGTAGCTTCATTATAGACAAGCACAAAGTAACATTCGGTGTAAACTCATAGCTGAACTCTTCGCGGACTGCGTGGTTCTTCTTTGCATTACAAGAAAGACTCCAGTCCATACATGTGACCCCACTGCCGGCTGAATCTGAGTTACTACTAGTTATCAGATTGTCTTGCTCCGTTGACGACTTCTTGTTCATCGTCTGAATGTAGCAATCGTCGCACACACGAAACTTGACCCCACTAGGATACGTTGGTACCTAAACCATGAGCACTATTTATCCAAGACACAATAAATATTACTAAACAAGCTACAAAATTTCCATCACATTGTGTTATACTCGTAAGGATTGAATTACCTGCAGCCTATTTCTGGAACACGCGTGACAGACAAGGCGTCCACAGCGACGGCAGTGATGTCGGCGTATGATCATGGAGAAAATTGATATTTTACAAAGCATACACCGATCTACCGTATAGTCTTCAACCCATTGCTCCTTTGAAGGGATCTGTTCCGGCATAACAAAGGGCCGCGTCACACCTTCCAAGTTAATAGAATCAATTGATTGGAGTAATGCGTCATCCCACGGCTTAGGTGGTGGAGATGAACATAAGTTCGAGTTTTTAAAATCCAAAGCTTTCTCTGCATAATACCTTAAAAGAGAATCGACGGCGTTGCGAGATACTATCGCAGTGTCGATTGCCTTCATGTTATAGTAAAGGTGATCTCCATTTGTATCGTATTTCAAGTTTGGACATATTTTATTTAGTATATCCATCAGTATTTCCAATTTAGCGTTCATTAACAATTGCTCTATCATAAGTATCGGTTTTTCAATAAGATCCCAAAAGAGATGACGTAAATTCGATTCCATTTCTAGAATTATTTGAAGACCGACTTTTATGTTTTCGTGTGGCGTTGAGGAGTCGGAATGATTATTTATGTACACGAGACACACTTGGAGTATTTGAACATTTCTCACTTTGGAAATTTCTGCTAGGATGAGGTCCATCCCTTCACTTGAAGATAATCTACCGAGGAGCTCTTGTACAACGGCTGGGGTCGCTTGGCTCGAATATTCAAAGAGCTGTCGTAACAAGTTTACTACAATCAAATTGCTCATATGCTCTGTTACATCATGGGTGTCCGCCCACTCCAAGCATAGCTTAAACTGTAATTATAAAAATTTGTCAATTTTATTCCGATTAATCATAAACATTTGGTACAATAGTTATTAATTATAGATAATATATTATCTACGAATTACTAATAATATAAGAATATATATAATAATATATTATTAGCAATTCGTAGACGAAAACCCCAGCCCAGATGCTCAATTGTAAGAGTAGACACAACTTTACCTGTTGACTGTCCATTAATACCTCCACTATATTTTCAGGGCTTCCGAGAGATTTCTCATAGATGGTATACCAATGATTATTACCCATTATTAATGCTATCTGTAAAAATACATAACAATATAATTCAATTTATAAAAATAAAAATTCAACAAGACTTATCTTACTTGTTCATATAAAGGTATCTTAGCCATCCAATCAGTGCATGTTTTAAATAATTCATCGTCAACCGACGATTTATCCAACAAGAACCTCAGGTAATCAACTATTTGTGAGGCACCTTCTGCTGACCAATAATTCAAATTATTCAGCACCAAATCCACCTTCAATTCGGGACACCTTAAATACTGACAATACTTCCAGTTTTGGTCAACATTCGGGTTTGTAGCCAATTTAAATAATATTAAATCCCTTAAATTATTTAGATTAGCACTTTGCTTAAGCTGCCGTTCTGAAAGGGAATCTATTATATTCAGGCATTGTAGAATTTTACCGCATTCCAACAATCGCGGCAAATATAAGAAAAGCTTATCTATGTCAATAAAAGTATGCAAAGAAGCCAAATATTGGTTTCTATTGAACAGCATTTTTGTACTATTGAATTTTTCGAGATCCATGTACCTATTTAAGCATTTAGCTCTAGCTTCGATACTTTGTTGCATATCGGTGTCATTTAACGAAGTGTGTATTTTCTTGATAATGTGAGCTAGAACCCAGTTATGCAGTACCACGTATGTCAAGCACTGTGGGTCTGGGGACCGAGGAAGGGGAGCAATGTCCACTATCGGATCCACAAATAGCTTTTCTTCTGGATTCTTAAAATCAAATACAACATGAAGCAAATTATTAAAATTCTCTTCTGTTGATTCTTTCGATGTACCAACAAGAGTTATAGTTGGACAAAAGTTCAAAATTAGCTTTGGTATCAAATTTACGTTAAGTTTCTTACATATGGGTTCCAAAAATGTTATGGGCAAATCTTTATTGTTTATCATTTTTCCAAAAATATCGTGGAGGTGACGGTCTAATACAGAAAAGTAAGAAACACCACTTGTCAGAGTAGATTCGGTTAGGAGATTCTCTTGTTCCAATTGAGACACTGACTTTGTATACATGTAACATTTGCGTAAATACGGAATTCTTGTCTTCTTGGTCGTGTTTCGAGTCACTTCTGCAATATTGCAAATGTCTTTATCAGAGGTGGCGACCACATGCATATAAATTTGATGGTATCTCTGGAATAAATTCTCATCGATTTTTGATTTGATAGGCCTAATAATCTCTTTTAAATCGATACAACATTGTTTCAACTCTTTCGAAAGTTGATTCAACTTACAAAATTCCTTATGTTTAATAGGAATTCTACAATCAGATATCAATTCACAAATGTTATCTGTAAAATTAAATGATTTGTCTGTATTCCCGAAGATTTCAAAAGTTACACTTGCAATATCTTCTACAAATCGTATATAGTTTATTTTCTTCACGGAAGAAACGTCAGTGCTGCTCCTAACTTCAGCCAGTTTTCTTTCCACTACATTAATAAGAGCATAGGTAATTTCTCTGTTTAAGCCACTGCATAAAAGAATGTCAACAGCATTAATAAATGCAGAATTTTGATGGCTGTATAGTTGTAAATGTGGATGCCGCGTTTCCAATTCGATGATATCAAAAGAATTTGGAGCTCTATTCGCAGCGAGAAATCCCTCAACAAGGCTCATTACTTCTGTTGAAATAACAGACAAAGATGATAATTCTCTAGTAGGATAGCGCGAACAGTCTCTGTAGTATACTACATTTTTTATTTTTGAAATGAGATGCCTCAGTTGCTCGGTAAATGTAACTTCAGTTGCGATCTCAGAATCCAACAAATCAAACATCTGAAAGAGATTTACATATATTTCACTCGTGCGAGAGTCATGCTGACGCACAAATTGGGCCGGCTCGTCCGAAGTAATATCACAGAAAACTCAGCGTGAAACAGTACTTGTACTGTGTTTCGCTGAGTGAGTGAGGATATTGGAGGCCATTAAAAGTGCCGCTTAAGCGGCGTAAAAAGCCGGCAACACAACCAATACGCGGACTGTAGCGCGGTTACTCTATCTCTCTTACCATATAAGAGAGATAACCCACTAGTTCCGTTCTCGGCTATAGAATAAAAAAAACTTCTGATTAAAATTCCAAAGGGTAAGGAGAATATAAAGCCATTGTATTTTAGTTTTAACATTTAAAATCAGCGTATAACTTAAAACTTAGATAAAAACTAATAAATAAATCTAGGCTAAACTCTACTATATTTTAACAGCACGTATATATGTAATAACATTTGTAAAATGATTTTATATAGTATTATATGAAATTTGAAGTTGGTAAGTAATAGAATGATTTTGTTTATTGTTTAACAAATTTATAAGTCTAATTGCTATTTCGACAATATAACTATGAAACTTCAAAAATGATAATTTTTGATACAATGTATGAAATGTAGATGCTAAAATACGTAGGTATATCAATATAATAGATACGTGTATATAAATAAACAAACAACATCATTATAATAAGTTGTTATGCCAACATATTGGGTTATTGACATGATAACGTAGTGATAATAGAAGTATTATAAACACGGAAACATTATAAATATAATAGCTTGTAATGTAATTTTAACTTAATAAAGATATAAGTACACCCGTAATTTTAAATATTGCTTGTATTTTGCTGTGTATTCAATAATCAGTTCCACCTCGTTCTAACAAGATGAAAAAAACATTTGTGTGAAAGAGATGTTATTTGGGAAATTACTTGACGGCATACCTTGCGTTAGATGAGTTTATATGGTTTTTAGATAGATGATTATTAATTATGCAAGACTTACCTCTAAAATTTGATTGGCTTTGGGAAAATCGTTGTGGTATAGAGCTAAAGCTACCAGACAATTTGGTTTTGCAAGCATTATTGATATAAAATCAACTGTATTACTCTTTAAACTGCAAGCTGAAAACAGAGTATTTTATAATTGTAATAATATTTTTAATTTGTTATCACTTTAAATAAATTAGATAAAATTTATTCAATTATAATTGTGCCAAAGCTGTATAAAGGAAATAATAAGATAATATCTAATAAAGTCGAAAGTAATCTTTACTGATAAAGTATTCATAAGAATGAAAAGTAATTAACCTTCTTCTGATGCCGAAATGGTTGACGCAAACATGTGGTTCTCAGCTTTTCGTTTTGGGTTTGTATGACGGCGACGCACCTTTGGTTTCTTCCTAGCTACCTTTAATTCTAGCTCCCGATCGTCCTCTTCACTGCTGTTATCAACTTCCACATAGTCCATACACAATTTCATTTGAATGGCAGTCATGTCTGGCGAAAGTGTAGACACAAGCTGCATCTTCCATATTGAATGATTAACTACATCTATAAGTCTTTTTAATCGTGCTAAGGTATTTGTATCCACACAGTTTATCACATCATATTTTTCTGATAAAGTTTCCAAACATATTTTCAAAGTGTTCAAAATTACTTGAGTTACCAAAGAGTTACACATAAAACCAGAATTTGAATTCTTTATACTGCTGGAAGTTTTTGTTTGTTTTTTTGAATAAAAATATGAACATTCCGAATGGGTGCCAAAAGGGATGTCTTGATTGTGTTCATAACAAGACACATATTCATATCTCAAGAATAGGCAAGAAAACATATTTTCTATTACTTCTATGCAGCACTGTAAGGGTTGAATTGATAAAATAAGTCTCTTAATGTCATCCATGGAGTTATTTATTTCATCTAAATTTTCTGAACCCTCAGCTGAATCCATTATTGTATCTATTACTTTGATTATAGTGCAATAGCTATAGTATATAGAAATATCCCAATTTGTTCCACTTTCTTTAATAGTTTTACTGTCACATTTGCTGCTTAAGACTTTTAACTCAGATATGAAATCATTGTTTGTATTCAGAAATCTAGATACTTTATACCTATCCATCTTGGATAGTCGACAAACCTGGGATACAACAGTTAAGGCGCTTAGTGCCAGAACCTGATTAAAAATTAAAGTTGTCATAATTTTACAATTATTCTCCAAACAAAATTTGATAAGTGCCAATTCTCTCTTAACCTCAATCAAATAGAATTGTAACTGTTTATCTGTTGTTGTGTATGTGTCAAGAATTGAGAATATATTACTTAACTGATTTACTAATGGTACTATATCATATGTTTCTGGGCAATTAGTAAGATCTACGAGCACCATTACAAGTAACTGTTTTGTAAAGTTGTTAATTTGAAATGTTACCATTTTCAAGTCATGTAATTGATGTTTATATATATCTGCAGCTTTTAATAGCCAATGCACCTTTTCTTCATAGCACAGTTCTATCATATATTCAGCTGTAAGCTTAAATGCTCTATGTGACTCATTTTTATGGATAAGATCTGTTACTGTGTGAATTAGTTCTGGCTTAAGTAAAGGCACAAGACTAATTAGAATTTGTTTTCGTTGTTGCTGTAATGAATCCCCAGCCAGATATTTAAGAATATCATTTGGATCAATATCAGATTTAGCAAGTGACAAAATTGTTATTAGCTTATATGTGCAATTATCAACTACTTCTTTTTTTAAAATATCTAAATAGAGAGAATTAATTTTATGCAAGTCTTGAAGATCAAGATAATGTTGTAAAAATTTAATTATTTCAGATGTTGTGACAGGATTGACTTGAAGATTACATTTCAAAAATTGTAGTACTTCATCAGATAAAGGCTGTATTTTTCTAGATTCTTTTATATTAGTATAAACACTTGTAATTTCCTAAAACAATAAAATTTTGTTTAATAAGCATTATATATTTTAAAAGTATCAACATTATAAATAAAAATAGGTAAATGCTGTAAAAGAGATAAATATTCAATTATGTACTTTATTTAATTACCTCATATATTTCAAGAGTGAGGTCATCAAGCAGATAAAGCATGTACTGGATCTCCTCTTCTTTCATCTTGCACAACACCAGCTATTTACTGTCTTACACCAACAATGACAATAATGATAGTTTGTTGTTATAACATTGCTACATGTCTAGTCTTTAGAAATATCCCCATTACCGTGCTGATATCTTTATCACAGATTGTTTATTTAATTATTAGAATTGAGAATGCCAAAACTGTCGCAAACCTCAACTTTCTGAGAAATACATTTTTTTTCTTCTTATTTCGTGAAGGACTCTTATTTTTACTAAAGACTCTTGTGACAATAGTCACAATGATGCCAGTGTCAGTATGGTGATATTTACGTCAATAACGACAGAAAATGAAGCTAGAATATGATCAATGTTCTTCTTATTTGTGACTAGCGATTACAATTTTGCCAGTGTGTCAATAAAAATTATATTTACATAAACAACGACAAAGAATCGAGCAACCAAAGACAATCGTATAGAGTGAACACAATATACTATAATATATGCTGTACATTTATTTTTTATATTTTTATTTTTTAGAGTTTAGAATAATAATTAGTAGTGTCCGACCGATAGTTCGATTTCAGAGGCAGTTTCGGTTTCGCCCAAAATTGGCCGGAACTTTTGCCGAAACTGAAACTGATTTTGGAACTTGTCGTGCACGCTCGCCTAACTTTGTTTCTCGCGGCAACGCATTAGGGGATGCTGGCGGCCCTGTTCGGGGATTGTCGTGCGCCGTTCGGATAACTTAATAGCAACAGAACGTAGCGTTTTCACCCGACGCAAACATTCTTTGGAGGCTATGTTTTGATGGAACTGATTACATGTAAGTTTTTGTTTCTTTTCTGTACTTGATTTATATAGTTTATGAAATATTGAGTCAGTTTGTTTAGTTTCAGTTACTCTGTTTTGTTGTTATTAACAAATCAAGTCACATGTAAAAAAGATATTATAAATGAAAAATGTGAAGTGTTTAATTTGTTAAATTACGTTGTATACAGAAACTTATTTCAAGATATGTTTTTCATTCCAATGAATTATTGATGTAATTTAATTGTATTAGGGTTATTATTATAGTTTTATTTTTAATTGTTTTAGAGTAAAATTTCACGAAGAGAAAAAAAAACAATTTGGCAGTACTTCGACAAAAGTATTACTGATACATCAAAAGCTGTTTGCAAGATATGTAGCAAGTTCTATTCGTTGGAAAGCCACGAAACAAAAAAACATACATACATAAGTACTAAAACGTTTATCGGAATTAAACGATCTCAGAAATGAAACAAAATTGAAACGAACAGTTTTAAGCGTATCATTGACCAAAGCATGTAAAACATGTTCACTACTCAGTTTTACAGCTCATTTTATCAAAAATGATAAACGTCTTAAAGTGATTTTAGGTGCATGTGTGCTCTAGCACAAGAAAATACCAGTCAATATATCGAATAAAAATTTACACATATAGTAAAGGAATGGAGTTTGTGAGGCAAGATTTTTGTAGTCCTACGCGACAATGCCGTTAATATGGATCGCGTGTTGCGTAAACAATATGAATCTACAGGGGATGTGTCGTACATACGCTTCAGCTTGTCATAAAACAAGAGCAATTTTCAGAAGACGAAATAAACGACCTCTTGAAGAAATGTAGAAAAATCGTTGGCCATTTCCATCTCATGAAATATATTATTAATATTTTTTATATTATAATAATATATACTATAATAATATCAAATAAATGATTACAACAAACTTAATATACTGTGTTTCCATTTCATGTCCTAATTAATGCAGAATAATGGATAAAATGCACCAAATTTCAGTTTTTTAAGGAATTTTACACTTGACAACGTGAGTTTCGGTTTCGGCCCGAAAACCAGTTTCGGTCGGACTCTAGTAATTACTAATTTATGGAAAAATAATAAATGAACATATTTATTGACAAAATATTTCTGTAACTTGTTATTTTTCATATGAATAGTGATTCCGCATCTGTTTTATCGGGGTGAAGTGATAATTGATGCTATTGCGGACTAGTGGGTTTGGGTGGGCCGTGTCTGAGGGACAGGTTACTTTAGCTGTTTAAGAGGTAATGAATACGGGACAGAAAGATGGCGGACTTTCCTAACGTGTCTCCCAAAGGTCATTCCGCCGTCGAGGGTGTCTCCTAGGTACTTCACTTGCTTACACCATGGGATTGAGAGGCCGTATAGGGATACTGATTTGATACATTATCGCCGCGCTTTTTTCGGGGTTGAGTTGTATGCTCCAGAACTGAAATCATTTACCTAGATCCGCGTCTGCGGCTTGGAGCCTCTTTGAGGTAACGTCCCTGTTAAGATCTGTCGTGCAGAGCGCCGTATGGTCATAAAACAGAGCAAGATCTACGAATGGTATCTAAGGGATGTCACTGGTGTAAACGAGAATAAGAGTATGGAAAGATCCAAGCCCAATGGCACACCGGCTATAGATATGCTGCGTCGAAAATGCGGCTGAATATATACGGGTTTGCGTTTTTATTAGTAACCCATAAAGAAAGGGCTTCTCAATATAAAACATATTAACGCTACACTGTACAGTGGTCGCAGTGGATACCGGAACATAACCTTCAATTGTATTCACAGATTAGTTGTATCTAAAATCTTGTGACACTTTCTTTAATTACGTAGTCTATAGTTTTTACTTTAAAAAATCTTAATCCATATTCCGTACTCAATATTTACATTAGATTAAAATTTACCTATATTAAATCCTTTTGTCACTTTGTATTCGCAAGTTATTTTAATAATGTTTTTTTAATAAATTTTAGGTCATCAGCAATGTAAGCTGTTTAGATTTTGAATTTTAATTCTTATTGAATCAAAATTATATGTTACTGTATTATTTGTACATCATACGAATTCAAGCATGAGATTTAGGCTATTTATACAATTTCAAAACCTGTATTGTGTCGGCTTTGCTCCTCCATATAATAATGTGACTTTACTAGCAGATACTTTTCGCAAATACCCTTGGCAATATTCATCTATTATATGTGCTTATTCATCAGATGCTAAAAAATCCTATGAGAATTTAGAAAAAAGGGCCGAAGCATTCAAAGATGCTTTTGAACAAAGAAAAGAAAAAATTCGCGATACTGAACATAAAATTAGACTTAAAGGTGTTGAACTTGTTCGAGATATCAAGCAACATAAATATATTACAAGTCAAAAGCTAAGGGTAAAAAAAGAAGTTTTCATCAAAGATATTCTTGAAACAAAAGCTAAAGTTAAAGAAAAACTTATAGAAGTTAGTATTATAGTATATATTGTTATATTGTTGTTTTGGAATTACTACATTGTACATAACTGCGTATAATAAAATCTTTTCAGAGGGAGAATGTTTTTACCATCCCTAATATATTGTGCTTTATAAGAATAGCTATGTCTCCATACCTGGGATATGTAATAATGCAAGATGAATATAATCTAGCACTTGGTCTTTTAACCTTTGCAGGAGTAACAGACTTGGTAAAAATGTTTGATACTTTGTAAATAGTTTTTGAGCTGGAAAAAATCTACCTTTATTGTAATTGGTTATAACTTTATTTTCAAGAAAATATTTTCAGTTTGTTTTGATTAAATGTATATAATAAATTTAGATATCTGTTTGTTTATTTTTGTAATTATTACAGCTTGATGGATGGATAGCAAGGAACTGGGAAGGACAAGCTTCAAAAATGGGATCATTTCTAGACCCTATGGCAGATAAAGTTCTTATTGCAACATTATTTATTTCTCTTACATGCCAAAATCTAATACCTTTATCTCTTACATTGCTTATTGTAGCAAGAGATGCTGGCCTAGTAGCTGCGGGATTTGTTATCAGATACATAAGCTTACCTCCACCAGTAAGTTATATCAATTCTTATAAATAAATAAATATACTTTTTTATAAGTTTGTATTTAGTTATGTTTATTTATTTATGCATATTGTAAATGTAAAACAAACAAACAAATAGACCATCACTCAATCAAAACATTCATTTTCTCAATATATAATATGTACACATTCTGTTATAGAGAACACTCAGCCGATACTTTGATGTGACCCATGCAACTGCTCAATTGGCTCCTACATTCATCAGTAAAGTTAATACTGCAATACAGCTTTTATTGGTAAATGTATTTACACTTGTTTCAATTTAATATATAATTTAAGGTCTAACTATTGACTTAATGGTAGTGGTTTTTATTTTAAGATTTAATATTAATGAATGAGTATGTATATGATGGAGATTTTACTTGTATATTAATTGTATAGGTTGGCACAACTTTAGCATCGCCAGTTTTCGGCTATGTGGATCACCCATCTCTTCAAGTACTTTTTGGTGTTACAGCTGTATCAACAATTATTTCAGCAATAAGTTATTTAACAAGCAAAGATTCATATAAAGTTTTGAAAAAATTATGATAATAATATGTATTTATCAGTTGTCTTCCAATCCTTGGGTTATGCTTAAAAAATCAATGTCCTTAGACTAGTTAAACATATTATGTTATAAGTGATGTTATGCTTGAAATGTATTTTCCAAATAAAACTAGATGGCATTTATTAAATAAAACACAGAAATACAAAATATGTATTTTATTTCTTATTCTATTCACATCATGAATAATTTATAAATTATGAAAGTACAAAATTATACTTAAAATTCTATTAATAAATTTGCCAATCACTTAAAAAAGCAATAGAAAAGAAATACAGACACAATCTAATTGAATAGTAAGCTTAGTCAAAAGGCTATAAAAATAGAATCTGGAATGTTGCCATAAACTGAAACTTATTGCGTTAATTAGTAAAATAAATTTTAAGGCTTAATATTCAAGACATTCCACATATATAACGTTCATCAAAGTGGGAATACTTAATAAGCTGTAAATATATTGACACACACTGCAGATTCACAAAAAAATTATTCCATTCAGTTATCATTAAAATGGACTTTCTGGATGGTGAAGATTGTTAAAGGCACACAAACATAGTTATACATGTAGTTAAGCAGACAAAACAAGAAAGGACTTGTTTTAATTTTTGGTATAATCCATTGATTTAAATGGAGATTCTTACTTAATACTAAAATAGATATTTATTATTTAGTGTATGTATCTATCTTTAGGATTGTAAATAGAAAGAATACCATTACTATATTTCAAACAATCATATATAATACTTGAGACATATATTTTTTTTAAACGCCAGCAAAACAGCATAGCAATGCTACAAACAATAACGACTAGATTTAAAAAAAACAATGAACTTTGTAGTGCCTGATTGAATATTTTTTACTTTATTACTACTTTTAATTATTACCTCTAATAAAAGCTATATTTATTAAAATAAAACATACCTGTCAACATTTAGTTTTAATTATGTTGAGTTATGGCATCTATGTTTGTTTGTAAGTATGTATTTATACCTTCAGGTTAACAATGTTTTTTTTTTTAGAAATGACAAACGCTGTTGGCTTAAGGCCTTCACAGCTCCACACAGACTTATAATAATGTTTAACTACATAATAAAAGTATATAGTAAAATACTTACCATCCTAAGTTCTAATACATTCATATAATAATTATTTTTGATCTTTTATTATATATGGCTACTTGAAAGGCAAAGCACCAATTAAAAAACAAATGCTAACAATATAAAGTGAATTAACAAATATACAGAAGTCATGAATGTAAAACCTTAAACTAATTACTGAAGTGTCATAATCATTGCACAATGTTTCTAATATAATAATTAAATACAATATTTTATAATGAATTGGTAACAAACTTTCAAAAATGTGTGAAATATACTGATAGTAATGTTTAGTATAGAATAGGGATTATTATGTAATCTAAATTCTAATGTTAAATAATAATTATTTATACTTGTTTATTAAAGACAGCAATTATGAGTATAGTGTTACTTAAGATTACGTAGATTATAATTAGTTACCCAACCTTGTTAATTAATTCATCGCAGATGGCTGTTAATTCTTCATTATCTTTAATTTTTTGTGCCAGTGACTCTTGTAATGAAGATGCGTGAACCTCACTTTTCTTTAACATGGCATTTAGTTTAAGAATTTCTGCCTGATGTGCTTTCTTTACAGCATCTAGCTCAGCATTGGCCTTGTTTAACTGCTGCATTGCATGCTGGCGAAGAGTTTCATATCTGGCTTCCAACTTTTGTATTGCATCTGTATTATCCTCAACAGTTCTTTTTAATGTTTCTTCATTGCTCTTATACCCTTGAATGATAACCTTACATCTCTCATATTTAGTATGAACATCATTGAATGCATGTTCCATGGAAGCCAGATGGGCAGCAGCCTCATCTCGCTCTCTCAACAATATCACTCTTTCTTCTGACCATCTCTTAACTTCAGCTTCTCTTTCACCAATAAGTGATGAGATTGTCCTTTCATATTCTTCCATTACAACACTCATCTGTTTATTATTTCTAACCTTTTCTGTAACACGCTGAGATAATGCCTTTTCTTTGTCTGCATATTCTTCATTCTGTTCAGCTAGTTTCTTGATTTTTGTTTCACATTCTTCCAAACGCTCTCTTAATTCATGATTTATTTCTTTAAGACTGTGAGCTTCATCTTCTTGGGCAGTGAGCATTTCTTTTACAGCTCTTAATTGTTCAACTGTATGTGGGTCCATATCGGAAGAACGATGTATAACAGGAGGTGGAGGTGGTGTCGGAGTACCTAAACTTAGTAATCTATCAATAGTAGCAATTGCAGGTGAAACCGAACTTGATTTGATTGGTGTAATCTTAGATGATGCTTGATTCCTGTTAAAAGCAGGAGTAACCACTTGAGTTGGTTTTTCGGTTGGACCACTATTAATAGCTTGTACAGACAAATGTTGCATTGAGGTCAATAAGTTTTGCTCTGTACCTGACATGGTACTAAATAAAAGTTAGCTCTTGTTTTTGAAAATCCTACTGATTTAGGATTATCTTTGATGACATAATGTTCTGGAAAAAACGCAATAATAAATATCAAGGACAATAATACTTGAGTCATTTCTTACTTCGTGCTACTATGCCTTTATTTATGTTGATAATATGACGTTAATCCAATTAGAATAACGTTTTTCTTAAAGACCATGACAATTTTCTAAATATCTCATTCTGTAACTTAACTTACTAAGTGTGCTTCAATCGTTTTCGTATTAAATTCTAAACTGCCCACGCACAAGGTTATAGCCATAAATGGTAAAATAATAGTAAGACACTGGTTAATAAAAAGCGAACTTTAACTCACCTAAATAATCATAAAGATGTATGAACAAAGAAGATTTTTGATAAGATTTCACACAATAATTTTGCAAAACTTGTAATCGTAAATTAGGCTCTATAAAGGTATTATTTATTTATAAATTCTTATTCCTGAAATGGTCGATGTAAATCATCGATGATTTAATCCAGTCGACACCCGACAGGCGTAAGCCAGAACACTTGACAGTAATCTGTTTGTCACTCTGACACAACACAACAGTTAAAACTAGAAAATGGATTGGAAGACGCTAGCACGGATTTTCTATTTTTACCTGTTGAGCAGTTGGTAAACCAATTAAAACTTATTTCCTTTTAATTTTCTAGTGTCTTTTTAATCAACTAAACTTCACTAACATTTTCACATTCACCCGACTCTAATATTATTTTCTGTTTATGATGTTCTGTGTCGTCCAATATTTTTCCTCGTAGCAGTAGTTTAAAGTAATAACATAATAGAGAAAATAGAATAGTGTTAATCGTCTAATAAGTTAACAACTTCACATACAAATTATAAATTTAGCTCATTTTGTATGGTCCACCAGCATGTGCCCACATGACATTTGAATAAAATATAAACATGCCAATAAATTAATAAATTATTTATTATTAATTTTTAATATTTAATTATTTTTTAAATTTTTATAATTTAATTATATACAAAATATAATGAATTAATTCTTTTAAATAAAGATTTTTCTTTCAAGAAATATAATTTAAGTATTACGTACCAAATTAAAATTTTGTATATCATAATATAGGAAATTTAAGTAAAAATTATTTAAATAGTTCAATTAATTTATTTCCATAAAGGTTTGAATAAATTAAAGTTGATATGTTTATTTTCTACAATTGATAAAATTTATTAAGTTTTTTTGAAGAATTAAAAATATTTTCAAATTATGTGTTTTTTTGATACTTTTATTAATTAATGAATTTTACTAAATTTGCAGAATTATCCAATAACACTAATACATTTTAATTTAAAAGATCAATTTTATATTTTTGAATCAAACCATCTGTCAACTTTTTTTATATAATTTTTTCTTTTAAATTTTTTTATATCACTATAGTATATAATAAAAAATACAAAATATGTGACTAAATAAAGAATAAATATAAATATATATTATATTAAATAATATATAATAGTAAATTACCTGCACTCAATTAGTTATTCTAATTCTTAAAAAATAAGATGTCATAACTATTAAAATAAAATTTAAGTCATAGGGTGGCATTTTCTTCAGTGCCCCAGGGCGGCAAAAATCCGTCCCTGTACATTCCAGAAATATGCCATATACGTTTGTTCGTAGTAGCAACGGCATCGCCCACCTCCGCAATATTTCGAATACGTCAGCCGCACGCGCTCCGATTTGCACAACTATAGAGCAGGTCGCTCCACTATTATCCTTTCAGGTTTTCACCGTGACGCAAGTTTGGCCAATCTCTCGATTTACTCCTAGCGCCGAGCGCGTATAAAAAAGTTTCACTTTAAAAGTTAAAACTCTTTTTAAATAACCTTAGTGATCGTATCGTTGATGTTACAAGAATATTATTAATTGACTGACAGCGCATGACCTTTGCATTGCTAGTTATATAAAAGGTACAGCCATGATTTTTTTAAATTCCGTAAGGCTAACAATACCACTAGATCTACCGTTTTAGATTGGGTCAAGCATTTTATGCATATTCTCCAGTATTTTTGGCCAAAGTAAGGATTTGTAATCACTCCATATGTGAGTGTGGTCTGGAAGGCAGACTGATTCACATATTACCAACTGTCTAAAACATCATTGCTCCTTGTATGTTTAGCTGGATTACGGCTTCGAAGTATTAAATGATACGCAGCTCCAAACGTGGAAGTTATTTATTTGTTTTTGAACCAAGTACATAACCGTAGCGATATTTTTTTTAAATGACTAATCGCTGTTGGCACAAAGCCTCTACTGCTTAGCGCGGAGTTTTGAGGCGAGCAGTAGGCTCGCCGAGAGATTGGTTTATAACCGCGACAGGCCCAAGGGCACACCCTGGGAGACACGAACCTCGGCTTGAGCCGTCGTGGCGACGTTGGCCGCCTGGGCGGCCGGCTGGAAGCTCACCGGAGTGCGCTGCGCTTTTTTTTGTAATGACTAACTTGCTGTATGACTGAGCTGTCCTGACAGCTTTATCGCGGGCTTTGGGGGCGAGCAAAGCTCGCCCATTAATTACGATTAGCACAAGGGCGCCTCCTGCGAGACTCGAACCTCGGCTTGGACAATCGCGGGTTGAATATTAACTACTTAGGTGTTAACTATTTGAGTTGAGAATTAAAAGATAATTACTATAATGGATGACTATGGAGTTAACTTTGTATATTAATCTTTTAGACTGTACGTAATTTTGAATGTATTTTTATAGTAAAATAAAATGAAAAGTTTTAAGATTTAATAAATACTTAATATAAATGTATGACTATAGAGTCAACATTGTATCTTAATCTTTTAGTCTGTACGTTATTTTGAATGTATTTTTGTAGTATTTACAAGAGAAATAAAATAAAATGTTTTGAGAATTAATAAATGATACTCTTAGTCCTACGTTGGTACTGTTTAAGGTTTTTTTGCTGCGTTTCTTAGGCTTATTGGCCTCGATGGCGGCTAAAAGTTCCGCGTTAGCTAGTGTGATTAGATCGTCCGGATCGAGAAGAGTGTGCTTAGGTCTCCTACGCCTGTAAGTCGTCAGTTAGGGTTGGTAGTCAGCGCTCTTGCGCACCAGCGGGTTGGGGTGTATTTTAGCTTTCGAGAATAGCGTTCAGAGGCTTTTTTCATCCAGTGAGCTATTGTCGGCAACTTTAAGTCAAGGTGAAGATCCACGTTACGTACAAACCTAAGCGCCCCGGTCGCTATGCGCATGAAACGCGCCTGGATCACCTGTAGGCTTGCTATGTGGGACTTGGCTATGTGAGCAAATACAGCGCTAGCGAAGGTCATCACCGGTCGGACTATGGTTTTGTACAGCGTTATTTTATGACGGAGGGACATTTTGCTATTTCGGTTGATGAGGCAGTGCAGCCGGGACAGTACGAAGGCGGCCCTCGCTCGCACACACTTGATGTGTTTCGCGAAGGTCATCCTCCTGTCCAGCGTCACCCCTAAGTATTTGACTTCGTTGCACCAAGGGATAGGACGGTCATAGAGAGAAATCGGTTTTGGGGCGTAGTGCAGCCCGCCCTTTAGGTTGGTTCTATTGAAGAGTATTGCCGCGCTTTTGTCTGGATTGAGTTGAAGACCCCAGAGACGAAACCATTTACTTAGGTCGATGGCTGCGGCCTGAAGACTAGCGAGAATTACGTTTGTCTTGGAATGAGATGTGTATAGTGCCGTGTCGTCGAGGTAAAGGGCAAGCTGCACATCCGCGAATTTTGGAATATCACTGGTGTAGAGAGCGAAAAGCAGGGGGAGAGGGTCGAGCCCCCCTGCCCGCACGGGATGCGGGGTGGAGAGAGCTTCCTCCACCCGATAGCGAAAGGAACGGTCCGCCAGGAATTCTGAAATGATGCGGATCAGTCTTAACGGCACCTTTAGGCTGTAGAGCTTGTAGACCAAGCCCTTGTGCCACACCTTGTCGAAAGCTTTCGCCACGTCGAAGAAGAGAGCCCCTGTCGCCCTGGGTCGGCGAAATGTCTTGAGGTGCGAAGGACATGCTCGGTGACGCGATGTACTTTATGGACGCAGGAGTGAGCGGGCCTAAATCCAAACTGTTCGTGTGGAATGATGTTAAGGTCATAGGCGACATCTAGCAAACGTTTTTTGATGATTTTGTCGTATAGCTTGAAAAGAGTGTTGAGGAGGCTGGTGGGGCGATAACTAGTCGGGTCGTTCCTTGGTTTGCCTGGCTTGTGAATACCTATTACTATTGCCTCTCGCCATTGCCGGGAAGGCGCAGCTGTCGAGTAGGCAATTGAAAATTGCGACTAAGAGGGCGATTATATGCGGGTGAAGGCAATTAATTACTTTGGTGGAGATCGTGTCTATACCTGGACTTACGCGGGGGGGGGGGGGGCCGCGGATTAGGGTTATGACCTCGTCAGCGCTGGTATGAGGCAAGGGTGAGTCCGGGAGGTGGAGCGAGTGAAGGTGTGCATACTCACTGTCTACTAGGGCAATGTGGGCGGGGTCTGTGTCCTTGAGAAAGGGGGAGCACT
>DWCF01001992.1:0-26450 GCA_018230265.1 Delias oraia | reverse complement strand
GTTCCGCGGCTTGCCTGGCTTGTGAATGCCTATCACGATCGCCTCCCGCCACTGAGCCGGGAAGGCGCAGTTGTCGAAGAGACAATTGAAGATGACAACGAGGAGTCCCACCAGCTGCGGCGGCAGGCATCTGAGCACTTTACCGGAGATCGCGTCAATGCCCGGCGATTTACGCGGGGGTGCGCTCCGAATGAGTGATTTATTCATTTGTAAACCAAGTTATTAACCGTAGCGAGCACCGCACCGCTACCGCCGAGTCCGACCAGAGGCAGCACTGTGGGAGGTCTTCCTCTGGCCCTCCAATCTCGCTCCCACACTGCTTGGTCAAACGCGGTGCTGCTATAAGTTATGTTATTTATTGTCGTTGTATATAATATGTATACTTAATTGCTCCGTTAATAAAAAGGAAAATTTAGAACAAATTAAATAAAAAAACAAACGGTGTTTACATTTTGACGCGTTTCACGGTTATTGTACAATTAAATTAATATGGAAATGAATTATATTTTACCTACATTTAACATGAATCCATTGTAAATCATCTCTGGTTTAGACTGCTTACCAGTACCAACAAATGATATTACTATTCACACATTTTATTTATAAACTACTAAATTAATTTATATAATAAAAAAATATGGTGGCGCTTGCTGAGACGTCGTGTGTTTGTGCAACTTCAGAGATCTTAAAAGGGGTATTTATATACATACTCAGACTTATAAATTTGCTTAAGTAATACTTACTAAATATAAATCATGATCTGAAGCATATGCGGACGTAATAATTGGACCCGCTCCCCGAAGTTGTACCACGGGCTCATAGAATTTTGAGTGAAATAGTAGTTGTACTTGAGAGTGCTTCTACTGTGTTTCGCAGAGTGAGTGAAGATATCATAGGCCCTTAAAATGACACGTAAAAAGCCGGCAACACAATCAATGCGCGTACTGTGGAGCTGTGGTCCATGGGCGGCGGTGTTCTCTTACCATATAGGAGACCCACCTACTCCGTTTTTTGCTATACTATAAAAAAATATATATATTGTTAGCAACCATTTGAACGATAACGGCACCGTATCTCTCCGTCACTGCGCTTTCCCTTGTCCTTAGTGGTACCCGCGTGCCCAGTACCTGGCGTCGACCTTTGCTCTTGGTTTGCCGCCCTCGTGCCGGACGCACGTTTTGGATACATCAAAGCTGACTCTTGAATAGCAGTTACGACTCACGGCCGAACAAGTTAACGGCATGGACCTCTTGGGGCCTATGACCACAACTACGAGATGACCATAGAATTGATTTTTAGTGGGAACTGGGTTAACGTAATAATAACACCGATCAGATATACATAATTCTGAATCCAACGCCATTGCCGGACCTGCAAACTCATATCAGAGTTTTGCACAATGACTCTTGTGTTTTGCACAATGAGTTAGGCATTAAGCAATTTCATCTTTATATATTAATTAAATAATTTTATTATAAAATGTTTAGATTAGACAGAGATTGCTAGAAAAGTGAGCTCAAGGGCAGTGGTGGTGGTGGTGGTCGGGAGGAGTGTTGTGCAGGAGGCAAGCCCAGTCGCGCAGTCGTCGCGTGCGCAGGTACAGGTCGCGCCCCTCGGCGCGCCCGCCGCCGTCCGCCGCGCCACATAGCGCGCCGCCCACCCACGCGCACACGTTCTCCTCGCAAGGAGCACAGTGGAATTTGAAGGTCTTAATGTGCAGCCGCTCCCTGCAACACCACCATCGCTCTTACTACTGCCTCTACGTCTGCCTTGCTACTCGTCGCCACAGCAAGCTTGTAGCCGTGCTCACTTGTAGGGCTCCTCGTTGATGAGATGGCGGAGCTCATGCGCAAGGCGCGCCTTGAGGCCGGGCAGAGACGCGCCGCCGCCCGTCACCAAAATGTTCTCAGCGAGGGCGCGACGCACGTCACGCGGGGACTGCATCAGGCACTGTAACACGGCGTCCGGGAGGGAGCCCATGTCGCGGTCGTGCTCGAACAGCGACTCGGCAGCCAGAGCCCTCGCTCGACCGGACACCTTCACGGCGGCTCCCGCACCTCCACACACCACGCCTTTAACCACGCCACACCCGACTCTCGCCAGCTGAGCCGCCAGCGGCCTTCCCGGCACAAAACAGGTGCGCACTGTAATACCCAGAAAAGTTAATCCACGAACCCTTTCTATTTCTCTCGATTTGAGCAATTACTCCTCTGCACGTCAACACTGCAATTGCTCAGAAAGCAGACCAATGACAATACAACTGTACAAATGACGTATTAGCGATGAACATGAATACCCAGTATATCCTCCAAGACGTTCTCGTCAAGGTGAAGCTCGGATCCGTTGTCTTCTTCGAGTATTTGAGAGAGACAGGTCTTGACGGCGCGCATGCCTATAGGGAGCGCCTGAACGGTGTGCACCAATGGCGCCGCATGGACAACAGGAGTCACTTCCGCCTCGCGAGCGCCAATGCTCACCACCAATGCCGTCTCGAGGCCCAATGTGGCCGCACATGCCCGTCCCGTGTCCCACCACGTCACTCCTGACACCTAATATCCACACAAAATTCATCTCTCCACAAATATGCATTCAACTTTTAATGTATCCATTAACTTTTATATCTTTGATAATAACATTGTAGACTGCAATTAAATAGAAAAAGTAGTTCAAGTTACAGAAGAGCAAATGCTGACAGCATTCTTTTGCAACTTGTGACCATATCAACACATATCAAAAACCATTAACACTGACCAAAAGCAACATACCTCATAATGCATGTACAGAACTTTAGCAAGGGTCTCCCTGAACTGTGTGGTTGTAAGCAGTGACTCTATCACTACAACTTTACGCTCTTTTGGGTTAACTAGGACATGTCTGAAAATATTTACATGAAGCTTACATTTATCTTAAAACATAACAAGATATATTTTCATAGTAGGATGTCCAATTTATAAACACTAAAGTTAAAGTAACCTGAAGTACAGCAGATGCAGCATCTGTACAAGATTGTCATAAAGCTCCTCCGTTGTGCCATAGTCATACACCCTTTTGCTGCGCCTCTGAGAAGGACACCAGAACTCAGATTTAATTATACATCTCGGGGCAGCTTCTCCCGTAAAGCCAAATCTATTAACAAAACAAAGTATGTATAAGAAATGAATAAGTAGATATGATATTTAATTAATTATTAAAATTTTACTAAAACTGACTAAAAGAAAACAACATTTAAAAATTACAAAGTTAAGTATTCAAAATGTAGCACCCAGCTGTATGGCCCACCATAAGTGGTTGGCCCTGGATTTTTAAAATAAAAATGTAAGATAACTTCCAACCACGTAGAATTTGAAGAAGAAGAGTATCTTTACTATTTTCTTGCGACTATTGTATCAGAATTGGTTATGACATTATAATGAAATGTATGAATGATTGCAGTTTGTTGTATACTCTATAATATTTTTGCAAGTATGTTGTAGTTATGGATAAGATTTCTTTCTATTTACTTTAACATAATTGAATTTTATAACATTTTTATAGTCTGTCTGAACATAATTTATATATCAAATAAATTAAATAATAGTACATACTTGGTATAATCAGCACCCAAATCTAGTACTACTGATTGTTTTTCTTGAATAAGAGCTATTCCTTCATACAATGTCATATTCACTAATACTCTATTTTCATTCGGTTATTTATTTACCGACTTAGTGTAAAAATATCCACAAAGCAAAATTGATATCACTCATTTCCTATTAATTCCTAAATTCTATAGTCAACTTTCAAATATCAATTAAAACGTTATGTTTTGTCAATTGTCAGTTTACTAACCTTCAATGAAACAGCTGTTTTATATTTGGACTTGGCATATGTCTGTCTGTGGGTCGTACAAATTTGAAAAATCTGATCCTATTTCGTATATACTAAGAGTTTTTAGTTTAATTAAATTTTAAAACGAAGAAACTCTTCGTATATATTTACTCTAGAAAACAGAGAACCCGTAAATAGAATGTTCTGTATTATCAGAAACACACGTTACTTAAAAAGGAACTCTGATTTTTAAATTTCGCTTTTTATTTTAATTTATTTTAATTATTACAATATTTTGTCTCTATATATTTTATTATTTTTTTAATTATTTCTTCGTTGCTTATAAAATGAGGCGACTTCTACAACACAAAGGCGACTCACCGACACGCACGACACGCGCAAGTACCTATCTTGTTGCAAGTTGTGTGTTCTCATGCTGTTTGTTTATATCTGTTTTGTTGGCATGAAAAAAAACAGTTTATGTCGTAATGTCTGTTAGAGCAAATATCGAGCTCTATAATTTAAAAAAAATCATTGAATTATTATT
The DNA here is from genome assembly GCA_018230265.1 of Delias oraia. Lineage (NCBI taxonomy): Eukaryota > Metazoa > Arthropoda > Insecta > Lepidoptera > Pieridae > Delias > Delias oraia. The sequence continues at coordinate 22,096 of DWCF01001992.1, read as the reverse complement.
TGATCTGTGCAAGGTCAGTCAAAAATTTTCAGTTACATTTTAAACAATTAGTAGTAATATTTAAATACTAAGAACAATCAATGTTTACATAATTTTGTTTAATTTAAAATACTTTATTTGTTTTTTTTTTATGGATATTTAATATTGTGCATGTTATCAGTTTTGTACTCGGTATAGATATGATTAGTCTTCAAAAGTACGCGATGACAGCCCGAGCAGCAAATTCGAGCAAACTATCAATGGTGAGGAAGCCAGTGGATCGGGCGCGCGTTCTGCTTCCGGCTGCTACAGCCACTGGCGCGGCTCCCCGGCGACGCAGCAGGAAGCTTTTGGACAGGAGGTGTTGCGTGGGCTGCATGGCTAAACTGATCGACTCATTCCTAACAAACTATTCCTAAAGACAATTGGCAACTTCAGACTTTGTATGTTGACTACGAATGTAACATATGTAGCTGTCTCGCTGAAGACATTTTAAATAAATGTTTAAAGGTTATTAAAAGACAGAAGTTGTAATTAACAACTATTCATTCATTTATTTTACACAAAATTATTTTCCGCTATAATACATATTTACAAAGGTAAAAACGAATGAAAAATGTCACGTACCATGGAAAGCTTGAGCAAGACGGCTCGGCCGCCCCCACCTCCTTACAAGCTACACACTTCACTTATGCCTAAACCTTACACTAGGCGACAGCCACGGGTTTGCCACCCTTCTGGCAAGCAAGGAATAATAATGAGATGAGATGAGGTTTTAGAATCGTTTGTGGCAATGCTTTACTCAAGTGACTGAGTAACTCTGGCTCGCATGACTTGTGCCGTCTGTGGTCCCATTTAGCAGTACTCGCCGCAGCTTGCTCCGAGCAGAACTCGTCTCTCGTGCAAGACAAAGCAAGCTTACCGCGCACCGATTCATATATAACTTAAATAACCTAACACAAAGCGAAGGGCACGAGGAACAACTTCTGCTAGGCGCAGTTGCGGTGGCCAGGCTCTGAGTGAGCGTGTGCACCGTGGCTGCCACGCAGAGTCGGCCCGACCGGTCCAATTTTCGCCGAACAGGGGGTGACAGAAATGAAACCTAGATTTGTATCGAAGCTAAAGCACTTAGAAGATTGGTTGAACAGCGAGTGTTGATCGAATGCGAGATGAGTTCGGGGAGAGATCGGACCGCGGGCTCGAACCGAGGCGGGCGCGCTTAGATGATGGAGGTGATGAGGCGCGCTTTGAAATTGACTATTCGCTCGGAGGTCTGCGCGATGCGGAGGATGAGGTCCTGGATGAGGTTGGCGATGCCGCGGTTGGCAATGATGAAGAGCCGCGTGATGGGCCCGGGCACCCCCTCCGTGAGGCCGTCGCCCTTCGCGCCCTCTGCTTCAGCGCCCTCCGCCTCACCTCCTGACGATGCGCCCGACGACGAGCCCGCTACCAGCTGCAACAGTGCGCGCGTTAGCTGCTCGTCTCCTCATTACAGTCGCTGCCCCTCACCAAGGTTAGTTAGGATCTAGGGGTTATTCTCTGCAGAGAGCTGCCCTACGGCCCTACTGCTCTACCTGCCAAATGCGTCGTACGCGATCTACTCAAAGCATACAGCTACGAGAGCTTCTATTTGCCTACTGCTACGTGCGTCTGGCCATAGTGCTTAGTGTGTCTTGTGTGTGTACTTGTGGGTCGTTGGGGTCGAGTGTGGCGGAATGTTGCGCCGTCAGGCCGAGGCTGAGCGAGTCCGTGCCGGCGAACAGGCGGAAGGCCGAGCCGGCCGCGCGCGCCACCATCTCCGCCGGACGCTGTTTATCACATCACATCACACCACAATCCCCACACAGAGTACGCCTTAGCGCTCTCGACCGCCCAACAATGGGCATGCAATGGGCTTGTTTAAGTGTGAAGTTAACTGGGAGCAGGAAACTTTTCGCTCTTTGCTAAAGTTCTTGAGTCATGAAAACATTCTCTAGACAAGCTGAAGTCGAACGAAGGTTAGATAGATGAAAGGGAAGAGAGAAATGATAGAAGAGAACATACTCTGACGACGTCGAAGAGGAAGTTGCCTGAACCTCCGCCTGATGAAGAAGCACCTCCTCCGAAGCTCAGGAATCTGAAAATGTTTGTTGCGTTCTGTAATTAGCCGATTCTCTTTTTGTCTTTTATTCTATACCTTAACCGAATGTTTTGTTCTTAGATCCGCAGGCGCCGAACAATGGCAAAGAATTCCGATCGCGATGTGAATTGGATCGGAGCTAAAAAGCGTTGCGGTTGGGTAACGCCTGTGCACGTGTTGCGTCGCGGTGGGTCGCACGGCCGCCACCGAGCAGCGACGCTGTGCGAGCGCGCGAAAGGCCGCGCAAAAAAGATTCTCGCAGCCTGTCATTAAGCCACACCTCTTATTCCTGTTCTCCTCGCTGTCGTCCGCGTCGTCGAGCGTGATTTCGTCGATGGAGGCCGAATTGGTCTGCGCGGCGGTCTGCTGGTCTCCCGCAGCTGCAAGCTGCTGGTCCGCAGCCGGCTGTTGCTCTCCGAAGGCAACGCGAACCTCGGCCTGTTGCGATTCGGCTCCCGCCAGCAGTTGGTTGTCCTCTGTGATGGAGTTCTGCAAAGAGTCGAGCGGTGAGAGCCGGCAGCGGTGGTGGACGATCGGTAGGTGATGGTGATGGATGGAGTGCGGTCTGCGCGCGCGCTGCCGTCTGGGGCAGGCTGGTGAGCGATAGTGCGCGTGTACCGGCCGGGCGAAGGGGAGCGCGCGCCGCCGCCGCCCCGGCGCCGCTGTCGTCGAGGCCTCATCTTCGTCGTCGTCGTCATCGTCGTCGATCTCGACAGTCCCACCGCCGCCGCCGCTTTTGCCGCCGTTGCGGTTGCCGAGGAAGGCTTTCAAGAACACGGGCCCGAAAACCTTTAGCACCATGCTGGTGATCTGCTGCACTGTCTGTTCGATAATCTACAAAACACGCCGCCGCCGTTATCCTCGCGCTTCGCAAAACACTGCCCTTCAGGCCTCAGTCATGCGTTGTGCGCCCAACGCCAGTAAGAGCGGCTGCTTTGCAAAGCAATCGAAGCATCTCTAAAAGCGAGAAACGCATTGAAGCGGAAGGCGAGATGCCAAGACGGCGGAATAGTTCTGCCCAACTGTTCTCGACTGCCTTAAATCTGTAAATCGGACTCCATAAATTAACGAATGCAGAGATTAATAGCGCTCCTTTTCGGTTGGCCAGTCTCATTGTAGGATGGAGCAATGGTCGAACTCGAGTTGGTAGGTGTCGGAGTGAGTGTTACCTGAGTGAGCTGCGGAAAGAGTTGCCGGAGGATGCCAACGGTCCGTTTGTTCCTCTCGCTGAGCTCGGAACCAGCCGCGCCCAGGTTCAGCGTCGCCAGCGTCTCCTGCGCCGGGAAGCACAAGTAAGTTTAGGTTAGGTTGGCGCTCGGGCCGCGCTGAAAGAGGCGATGGGGCAGCCTAGCGGTTTTTGCTGACTGGTGCTTTGCGAGATCTGCTAATGCAGCTCCAACTGGTGAAGAGACGGGCGCCTTTCCATTCGTGTGCACTTCGCGGAGAGACCGCACTCGCCGGCATTTCCCTTTACTACCTTTATCTCAACGAAGGTATTTTGTGTAAGTTCGGAATAAACTTTAGCAGATAGGTAAGCTGCAGGCCACGTGTCGTCTATCTCGGCTATTTTATTTTATATATTCTATTTCTATTCTTATTTTTCTATTATATATTATATATTCTATTTTATTTTTATTTTATATATTTCTGCTAAGATTACAGACTTCACATAATAATTTGACGATAAATACAAAACGTGGAAGTAAAACGGCTTTGGCATTGGTTTTCAATTCGGTCGCTCTTTTCAAAAATTCACTATTTTTGTAAAGAGCGACCGAATTGATAATTGGTTACACATCAGAGCCAAGTTCGCCTGTACACCTCGTACAGAAAATAGCATACCTGTGCGCTAGCGGCCGGCGCGATGATCTCGATGATCTCGGGCTGCGAGTCAAGGGCGGGCGAGGCAGCGGGCGCGGGCTCGGGTTCAGGGGCGGGCGCGGCAGCGGCTAGCGCCGCCAGCGTCAGCACTAACACGATGCTCCTCATGCCGGATGCTTGGACGTCTCGCTGTTTTTCGTTGTTCAGCTCGCCTCGCGTCTTCTTCCTACTGATCCAAATGTCTGTGTCTGCGAAAGCAAGCGTTCCCCTGAGATAAGCGCCGGAACGCGATGCCGAGTGAGCGGCGGTGCTGAGTGGTATGAGGCGAAGGCGCGCTGTGCGCTACCCGAGAGGCGGTCACTCGGGTGACTTTGAACTCGTTCCAAATGGAAAGTGCGGCTGCGACCTTCGCCATTTTGTACACCGATTTTATTATTGCACTTAAAATTTTAATGGACACGCCAGTTCGCGGCACTCCGTTTCAAAATGCCGAGGCCGAGGCCCTTGTTCCCCTCCGCCCGTCACTCTTCAGTCTACTAAAGTGGACGCTAGCATTGAAGAGTTACAAGGGTTGGCCAATGTTGCTTCCTGCCCGCTTCCGGAACGAGGCGCGATCTGTTCGGCAACGGGCCGAGACGGCGGCCATCAGGCGCCGAGCGCAAGGAGCTGCCTGTTCCTGATCTAGACCATGCGTGTGACAAATAGGCTGCGATGCGTCACAATAGTATATTATTCAAGTATTACGCGCTCGGTAATTATGAACTGACATAATTTCAATGGAATGCCTCACTGCGGCGATAAAGCCTATATTTTAAGCAAAATAAACGAAATAAAAGCGACCTCCTCCAACACGCCCTTGGACGTAGTAATGCAATTAGCGAAAGTGCTTTTGAGCCAAGTAGGAGCACGCACGAGAGCACGTGTTCTTGTAATGTTTCCTAATGTACTCGCACTGATATTGTGCTTCCTTCCACCGACCGATAGAAGTACATTTCTTACTCTTACTGAAACTTGCTTAGCGGAGCCAACGCCACATTGGGAGCTCCTTTGGCCCACATCTTGTGCATGGTTTGGTTCGTTAGTTTGTCTACTGTTCCTCCTAACTTATGAATAAACCGGATGCTCAATGCATGCAGGAAGAGCATACGATGCGCAAGGCTAAAACTCGGATGCCCATGCGCATTTTGGACACAAAACTTGCTTTAGTTATATTACTACTCGTGTTTAGAAATTAGTTCCGAACGCGGAGCTTGCGAAATGGTGACACGAGGTAGTTAAGAGTTAAGGCCGCGTTTATGTGACGCTTATCTAACGTTCGCTGGACGAGTTGCGCCATGCTGTTGCGCCGTAGAGCGCCTGCGCTTTTTCTTATTGGCACGGAAGTAGCAGCGCACTGGCAGCGACACACGAATGCCAGCGCAAGTTCATTGCGAACGGGCATGCAGCTTTAAGCAACCACTGCTTTGTCACCGGATCCCGTTGTGCATTCCTAGCTTCAAACGCTTGTCGGATGGGCGCCGAGGTGAGTCGTCTCTGGCCGCGTTATGTCACCGCGTGCGGTATAGACGGGAAGCCCGCTTATGCAACTGTTTTGCAAAAATATGTATCTCAACATAAACACTGCTATTACTTATTCCAAATCGTTAAAGTAAATTGTTGGGAAATCACTGGCAGTAATGTTCCATGACACTCGTATCACGCAGAACGAGCGAGATGAAACGTGAGGCCAGCCCACGTAGCTCCACTCGCTGCTGCCAATCGGAAAACGACGCGGCGCGCCACTTGGATTCCAGCGAGAGCTTCTATCGTCTTCTATTACTAGGCCACGTGAAGAAAGGATTTAAGAAGCGGCTCGAGTTGCGCGCATCCGGCTTGTCTTTGCCCAACGCTCTTGGGTTCAAGTTTTAAAGCTGACCTACTCCACATGGGCATAGATCAGTTATACATTTGGCTTGTAACTCGATTCGCAGCATCGTTTTGTCAGAAAGCCGAGTAATAGATGTGTACGGTCAGTAGCGCCGTTACGTAACAGACGTGAAGAAGCGACGTAACGCCGCGCCGCCTCGTTTCCCGCCTGCTTTATCGGGCAGGAGCATTTGCCAGCGACCGCCAGGGAGACGCTCCGCGTCGGATGTGACACAAATACCTCGTATATATAATATTAAGTCGTAACCGATTGACGAGGATACCTCTGAAGAGATGGCCTCTTGGCGAGCAAGTGTATTTGTGTCGGATAGTGAGTTCGAAAATGGGGTTGGTGCGCGGCGGGGCTGTCCGGCAAAAAAGGCAGAGCGTGCAAGGCTGTCGCAAGGATACGCAGCAGGAGGTGAGCAAAGGCGAGTGGTTGGGCAAGGCGGAAGCGCGGACCGCTGCCGCCGCGCGCCGATCGCATCGCACAGACTTCCCTTCCAATACGGACACGCAAATTTGCACTCGCAGCCCTTGGCAGAGGCGATAGCGACTTCGCAGCCCAAGTCGCAACATCCGGATCGATTGTTCGTTTCCGTGCGGGAAACTATCTAGGAGGAGGTGTCAACAGGAGCCGGCGGGCGAACAGTACAAGTTGTGAGCGCAAATAGGTTGAGTGTAGGTAATTGCGCGATTGTCGCTAATGACGCCGATTAAAATCCTTCAAAGTTGTACACGCAAACCACTCGGCCGATGCTGGCGGTTGAACGCCGGCTCGCGATGTGGCAATGAAGGCGAAGTAGGTACGTCCGAGCACGACGTGTCGACACGTTTTTAAGTTTCCCAAGAGGAGCACGGCTTACATGTACCTAATAATTATTCAATTTGAAATTGAATAATTTAAATTGAATTTGTAAAATCTTATTTTTTGATGGCTCTGTTCCGGTAGAACAATAGGTTTCTTTACAAATAATCGACTCGAGTGGTAGTGGATTGGTTGGTGGCCGTAATATCGCCGTCAGATTGAGAAAAATTACACGTATTGTTCGTAATAAAGTAATTGACCTGTTGTTACGTTCGTGAAAGCAATTTGTGTCGACAAAACCTTGCGACAGCATTGGCCTGTCACAACGCACGGCAATGCTCGCGAGGCGCGAAGCCGTCATTGTTGTGGTGGCGTGGGCAGTGGCAGGCACTTCTGCAACTGAACGGGCATTGGTTTTAAATGCACCCCACTTGAAAATTAATGAATCATTGCATCTAATAGGCGAGAGAAAGACGGGTAGCCGAGCCTTGTCCCCAATTGGCGTAGCGCGCGTAGTGCGAAGGCACCAGCGCCGGGACGGAATCGTCCCTCGCGCGTCCCTTCTCTTCATACAAAAGACTTCAACGGACGCCGCGTTCCACCTGATGCGCGCCAAACATGTATACCGTCGAGCTTTTGCTGATTCGAATTGTTGCGTTTCTTCGCTATATTTTAGCTTTTAATGCATTGCAATAATAAAATTGCAAAAATAGAGTGAAGAGACAGAGACTAGACATCAATAAAACGCGCTCACGGTTTATGCAACGAAGTCGTTTCATTATGTAATTTCAACCTTCCTTTGCTCGTGAGAATGTATCAAAATCAAAGTCGGCCGGCGGAGTGGGCCGCCGCGGCGAGCTGTCACTTTTTGTGCGACCACCACCACCACCACCTTAAAACCCGCGCTCTTTTTCCGTTCGTTTTTCGGCTATTTTTTGCTCTCTTCAATAGTAAATATAGACAGCGATCATGTCCAACCGTGACATTTAAATGCCCGTGAAGCTGATTTCATTCCAATGACTTAATTAGGCAGCCTTAAGGCACGGGGAGGGAGAAACGGGTCGGCGTGCCAGTGCGAGCCTCCTCGGCGGCGAGAGGCCAGCAGAGCGATCGGCTAAAGGCGCGAGTGAAAGGACACCGCTCGCTCCAACTTAACTCCGTTTTGTAATATAATTTAAAGCATATAATTGTGTATAGCGCAAGGCTGGCTTGCCTCGGCGACTTAATTTGTTTATAATTGGCCTTCGTGTTCGCGGACCTTAAGTAACCAGATGTCGCCGCTCGCTGGCGCCCACTGTAACGAGGCGCTGGTCGCGCTGTGTGTGCTGCTTGCGTTCATTCGCCACTCGACAAGTAAACACGCCAAGACACTCGGCCTCCAAGCGGACACTCTTAAATTGAAGCAGTTTTAACGTCCTCATTAGCATGCGCAAGGTCTTGCTGCCGCATGAGCTGCTCGCTAGTTGTCGGAGTGGACTTTGCGCGCACCCACGCCGACGCCTAAAGCAGTGATTGGCGCCTAGGCACTCGGCTACTCTCCTACTACGCATCTCAACAGCTCACGCGCTCATACCGACAAAGCGAGAGAGAAGTTTTCACAGCGACGTCTCGTTCTGCTGGCTACGTTGCAAAAAGCGGTCGCTTGCTTTTCAAAAAGTTAAAACACGCGCGTGCGCTACCGTCAAAGTAAAAACGAGAAAATGACTGCAGCTGGACGTGTTCTCCTGGCTCGCGTTGGCCGGCACTCGCACGCGGGAAAGTGCTCGTGACGCAACTGTGAGGTAACCGCGCACGCTCCGAGCCGCACCGTTCGAACTCATGAATCACGCCGCAACAAACAAAGCAGATGCGCCGCTGACCTCACTGTTTGCAGCGAGGAGCGCGTCGAGAGCCTCGTGGGCACTCCATGCACAAATGCACAAGGCGAAGGTCAGCCGAGCGGGTGACGCGGCCACGTGCCGCGGCTCTGGAGATGCGCCGAGGGCGAGGCATCTCTACGACAGGCCAGTGCAGTGGTATTTCATTGAGTTGGAGCTGACACTCGTGCCTCGGTCGGAAGAAGGCCGCCGAGCTCACTCGCTCTGCGGGCCTCGCCGAACTTTGTCTTGACCCCAGGTCAAGAGCGCGCCGTGCTCAGTGTCGCTCTCACATTCTCTCAACTTTTCCACTATTTCAGTTACGAAGGAGATGTTTTCGGCGGCTATTCTGAAACGGAGCGACGAGACGATGCAGGAGCGCGGAATTGTTTCCGCTCGCAACTAGTCGAAACTCTACGCCTGGACATCGTCCCGCAGCGAATCACGAATAGGCATATCTACTGTTCTTAATACAAAGATGCAAAATATTCCGAGTGGCTCGCCAACGCGCAATGGCCACAGATATCGCCAAAGAGCGGAACATCTTGAGAATTGCACACTTTGCTTCGGACGTCTTTTGCGTCGTTTGCCTCATTGAGTCGGGGCGAAGAACAGAAAACCGCGACCGAAAGGATTGAAAGTGTTGTAAGAGTGGAAATGGAATGAAACAACAAAAAGAAATGTGTTTCGGCCGCGCTCTCCGCCAAGCGCCGGCAGCCCATGTTACAACAGTCGACAGCGCAACGCGTGTTGCAAGCCTCGCCTGAACGAGTGACCGCTACCACGGCAGCCAGAATGATTTGCGATGCTTTCGCTAGCGGCGTCGCAGCGCCCGCCCGGATGGACCGATTGTGATGAGTTTTCTTTATTTGAACGGGCAATCTCAAGGCGGCGAGGACTTTCCGTCAAGACGATCCTCTGAGTAGCGACGCCGTTGAGGAAAAGCCGCCGCACTCCACGCCACTTGCGCAAGAGCGCCCGTTTCTTCGATCGAAGTGCAATCGAGCATCGGCGCGCATAGAAAGGTGCGCGTTGCGCAACCGTGACGTCACCCGCGGCGGCGCCTCCAGCCACGCCGCGGCTTCTCTAGCACATGTTGCCCTGCGCCTTCCAGGTGCGTCATCAACGCTACCCTCAAAGGAAGCCCCGGATTTGCGAGCCGGATCACTGCGAGTCGTACGCCAAGCGCTCCGCGAGTGGCGCGGGCGGCCCGAGAGGCTCGCTCAGGCATGCGCACGCAGACGCCCGATACTACTATGCGAGTGTTACGTAACTCTGCGATTAGCTATTTCATTTTAAGGCTAGCGTACACAAATGAAATATCAATTACAGCAACTATAAAACGTATTATACATATATTGAAATGAATTGACGCGATGCAACGAACAGAATGAAATTTTTAAATAAACTCTTTACAACTGGCTTAGGTGGCTTATGTATTATGGCAATGTTTGATGGGATCTAAACTGGGTCGCACAGGTGGGAAGCTCCAGGAGACCTGGACACTGAATTCGCCAAAAAGCGGCTCGTGAACACTGTTGCATTCCGTTTCCTCATTTGAACAATTTAAAAGGCGTTTTCCCCGCAATGTTTTTGTTTTGCCAAAAAAAAATATTTTGCACTAACAAGACGTAAAGCCTCAGGTATCCTCGCAAGTGTCAAGGCCGAGAGAGCTTCGATGATATAAGTACGGAAACAGAGTTCGAGGGAGCGGGGCAGCAGACCGCGTTGCGTTCTCCGCGCCTGTGCCGCCCTCGGCCGCGACACTCAGTTGGCTGCTTTTCGAATCTGCGGCCAGCCGCGAGTGCCGAAGGCTGCACCCTGCGCGGGAGCGGCCGTGACCTTGGCTCGCCGCGGGGCTGCAGCCTGCGCTGGACTCGTTGCGGAGAAAGTGCAAGCGAAGCTGAATGTAGGCTAGCAGTGTTATGTAAAGTGAGCGCACATCGGCGCGTATGCGAGCGGGCTCTTCTGCGAGACCAAGTTGACGGCGGTAGCAGCTTGTTATACAAGTAAAGACAGCACAAGAAACACAAATGACTCGCTAAGCGCCCCGACGCTCGGAAGCCGCGGCTAGCGCGTGCGGCGTCAGAGCGTTGTGCAGCGATAGCGGCGGCGTACGTACCGAGTGCAGCGGGCGGCGAGCGCGGAGACGCGTGTTGGCGGCGAGAGCGGGGCACACAGTGAGTGCCGAGCGGCGCGGCCGATGCCGGCTCGCCGCCCTGCCGCGCCCCACCCTGCGCCGCCGGACGGAAGCCACGGCGGTCCGGCACAGCGCCCCTGCGGCCGGCTCAGCTCCGAGACTTGTGCCTTGGCACATTATAGGAGGCAGCCGTACCATGCTCGGTTTTCTTCAATGCTTGCACATCTCGAGTGTGCTCTTTCCGAAATGATGAACGCGGCCGCTTCTGAACCCTAACGAAATATATATTGAAACAGCCACAGGCATTCTTGAGACAGAGCTGCTCGAATGCAGCTACTGAGCTGCTTCCTGCTAAACCTGTGTGGCGTACAACGAATATGTTACTTATTTGTTATTACTACGAGCCTGCGAAGGAGCACAATGTATGCTCGAGACTTTGAATGAATGCGTTACCTACGTGGAGTGAAATAGCCTCTACGACTACAGAAGATTGTCACAACTGCTGATACCGTCGAGGGTACAGGCAAGGCTCCTTGGATCGCATTCATCACGGGAAATGTGCCGAGGAGCTGTTTGGATTGATACCAGCGGCTGCATTTCATCTTCGAACGTCGCGGCAGAATACAAAGTTTCATCCGTATCACCTCGATGTTTGTCGTTCCACAATTCAGCGTTTGTTTAGGCCACTCTGTGGGTTAAGCTGCCTGCAGAGCTGTTTTCTAACCAATGCGATTTGAAGAACCTATCCCTAAAACGCCGGTACGCACCCGCTTCTAGCAGGGTCTGAAGGTGTCCACGGGCAGAGAAGCGCTTCCCTTAGGCGGGCATCCTGCTCGTTTGCCTCCCCATCATCACAAAAGAGGGATAGCCGGAGAGAGAGAGAGAGAGAGAGAAAGAACCACTAGTTGCGCAACGGCAGGTCGGCGGTGCATTTGACAGCGATTACATTTCAAACGTAAAAGGTCAAGCGGCGAAGGTAAAGCTTTAGTTTTTAACGAGAGCCAATTGTAGGTCTAGGTTGAAACTGAAACTCTAATTACTGCCGCTTGAGCGGGCCGTCTGACACGCGCCTGCTGCGCCTTGCCTGCCTCGTCCACTTCGTTACACGGGTTAATCAGGCCAACACGTTGCACGTTGCTGTACGTCATTGGCATCGGATTATCATTAGTGGATGCGCGCGCGCCGTTGTAGAGCAGCAGTTAGCACATCTCTTCCAATAATTACATTACAGTTTGTAAGAAACCGACGTCTATTAATAGCCGCACAGATCGATTATGGAGATTCAATTACTGTGACGCAATCTTAGCCGAGAATTAGGTCCAAGACGTTAGTGGCCGAGCGCTCACGTAATGGACACCGGGTTCGACCTCCGTGCGAATAGCTTACAGTTTCATTTCTTTATTAATTATTCGCTCTTTCGAAGAGGCCATTGGCCGGTCTTACCAGTGGGACCAGTCGAACAACGTTTTACACCCGTGGGAGAGCCATGCTGAAGCATATGTGGACACGCTAATTGGGCTGGCTCGTCCGAAGTTATTCTACGGACAGAGAATCACAGAATACTCAGCATGAAATGGTACTTGTACTGTATTTCGCTGAGTGAGTGAGGATATCGGAGGCCCTTAAAAATGCCGCATCACAACCAATGCGCAGACTGTAGCGCTGTTTTCCATGGGCGACGGTGTTCTCTTAGCATATAGGAGACCCATCCGCTCCGTTGTTCGCTATAGTATAAAAAAAGAATACAGTTTGAAATTCTGCCTCCCGAGGAAGCATCGCTCCCGAGGCGTCTTGCCGTCTTCTCCGTTGAGCGCCCTGCCGCGGTGCGGGGAACTCATGCCGCGCCTGCCGAGGCCCACGGGTCGAGGGCGAAGGCTGCGCCGCCGCTCACGGATCGGCTCGGGCGGCGCGGACACAGCAACGGCACACCGGCGACTTCACGCCGTTTCAACTCTGACCATATAAAACAACTTCAGTTTGATGAGCGACCGTCGACCTATATCTACTATGCAGACTGTTATACCCGAAATACGGCGCCTCTCTGATGCTCAAAGATAATAATCTTTGGAGCTATTCAGAAAAAGACGAAAGCCGGAAGGGATTTTTTTCAATCGGTAGGATAAACTTTCAATCTTTGATTCGCTTTTCTCGCCATTAAATTTCAGCCCCTGACGACGCTACTGAAACTATGTAACGGCGCCCTTATGTTGTTCCCTTCTGCCGTTGCCGCCGTCGCTTGCGCTAGCGCGGCACCTGTGCGCGGAGTCGGAAGGCGCGGGCGACGCCCTGCCTTGGCTTACTTTTCTCCGCTCAGCGGTGTCAAGCAACAGCCGGACTGTCGAGTGGCGAAACGTAACAAGCGCCGAGAGAAGGAAGCTGAGAACGGCCAACTCTGCCATACACAGCGTTTCGCAGCGAGAGATCGTCTTTGGTTGCGAAACGGAGCCCATCAGGAGCTCATGAGGCAACGCGTTTTTACTAGTGCTTTCGATATTCATAGTTTCCGGTGCAAAATCGCGTGCGGCGCCTTTGCCTCGCTCGCTGCCTCTTCCGTTTCGTTTCTTCAGAGAGGGAGGCTGCTGAGCTACTCAGAAATTCGTGTTACGCGCAGGGGCGTATCATTCAATTCTGCACCACGGACTACCTTTTTCCGGGAAAAAGCCAAAATTATAGTCGGGGTCAATGCAATTTGATAATATAATTAGACGTCTCACCTTCTCAGAAAGGAAATTAAACATTTTATACGAATAACGAGGTGCGATTACGGCATTCTCCTACTTGAGCAGCGCGACGTGTTATCTAATGGCGACTCGCTAGATGCGAGGGCAGGCGCGCTGCTCGCCGTCGCCATGGGCCATGGTTGAGCTCCTCCAACTAGCTTCTGCTGTTGCAACGGGCTACGTAACTTGCGAGAGCTCCGCCCTCCGCCCTCGCGCTACGGCTGCAGCTCGCCCGGGCCAGTGCCAGCGAAAGCTCTCCGACGCGGAAGATCGCAAAGGCGGAGCGCCGAAACGCTCGCCGTCGTTGGCGTCTCACTGCGTTACTAATTCTAGCACGTTCGTTCTAGTGAATGGAAAATATGCCTTTATTGTTTTGGTTTTGGACGTCACGCGGCTGCCCGCTTTTGTTTTCGTTTTTGTTTATTGATTTATACAACCCACAGATGGTAGGACGTGCCCGTGTTCACTGATTCTACGCGGACCGAGATACAGCAACAGGCGTGTCCACCACCTATGGGCGTCGTGTCGAGGCTCGAGCACTCGAGATGACAAAAGCGCTCGCAGGCACGACGTAACGTTTCCAATTATGCTAATGATCAGATTATGATTGCAGTTGCGAACGTACAACGTTCATTCGGAGAGATTTGAAAAATTGCTCGCAACCTACATCCGAGGGTACACGTGAGAACGACCACTGACATCTTACGTAAGCGCGCCGTCAGCCAATCCAACAGAGCATTATGCTCTGCGGCTGCTGGGTGAAGATGTGAAAGGCGTCGGCGCCGCTTAGTGTTGCCCAAATGCAAGACCAAGACGAGACTTTTTCGGTTTGCGCCAATACACCTGGTCGGGTATTGCGCTCCCAGTCATGGTCGTGGTCTTGCAGCATGAGTCTTACTAGTCTTGCAATTACCCATTAGACCCATGCTATTTATTAAAGTTTACTTCAGATCTTAAAGAAATCTATCACAATAGGAAACATAGACATAGTAAGAACCAGATATATAATAAAGAACAGATTAATAAATGTCTAAAGATTTAATGAAAAATTCGAAAAATCAACTGCCAAATATGCTTATCAACTGGATATATGCCGTTTCCCAGGGGAGTAACTGTTTCTAAAAACATTTTCGTTTAATAAGCTTACGTGTCCTAAAACATGTATATAACAAATTAATTACAATAATATTAATATATTTTAAAGAACAATATCTGTCTAGAAAGAGATTGAACCCTCAACTTTGAATTTAATAAAAGACTTCTACGATTTATCATATATTTTAATAAAAATAAAATACAACAGAAATTAAATAACAAATCAGTACATTGTGTTTTGTTTTTTAATAAGCTCCAGATTGAGCTTTGACATTACGTTGTTACTTCATATCACTTCTTTTGACCAATAAGTAATACAAACTTAAAAGGATGCCGGCACAAACGACCTTGCGCCTCAAAAATTTCGAAAGTAAAAAAAAAATTAACATTTTTTTACACAATGATTGATTCTATAATAAGCAATATGGAATTAAGATTTACGGCTTTCAATAGAAATTTTTGTTTTACATAAACTCGCTTTCGTAAGTTCCATTACACATGTTTGTCAAATGTTAGGTCGGCGGAAGGCATCCTTGTTCCCAATGTTTTTTTATGTGCAGGTATTGTTTTATATTAGTGATTGTTTTGTCGTACATCTATATTATAAAATTGAAGTTTGTTTGATTGTATGTGTTATGACAGAAGCTATAAATCAAATTAAAGCTGAACGTCACTATACACCTCCAAGGTACTATTCCACGCGGACGAAATTGAGGGTACTCTTAGTTTTAATTAGCAAGAAATATATTGGGTTGCAACAGTCGATTCATCTCTCAGAGATATCAGGGCTCGTAAGCAATACAAAGATCTTAAACGGCTTTATATTTTATAAGTTAGAAAATCGAAGTTCGTGTCGTACCATCTCGCTCGATCATATATGAAATAGACTTAGATTGATCGGAATGCCACCACACTAAAATATAATTCTGAACGTCTGGGTATACCTAGGCCTGTGGCGGCAATCAATTATAAGTGACTAACGTTGTACGTTTGACCCGCACATTTTCACCATGTACTAGACACACACATATAGTCCACTATGTACTAGAAAAGCTGCAAAAATTTCTTTGAGAAGTCAGTAGAAAACTTTTCATGATGCAGACGACAAAGCGCCGCGCACTATCAAAGTAGCGATGGTTAAAACTTAAAACTATGAATGCACTCTGTTTTCTTTTAATGTTACATATTTCATTCGCTATGTATGTTTATGGCATTGGTCGTATTCCCATAGGTCCAGCTTTTAACATTCTTTTTTACAGTTTTTTGCGTCTCATAGAGTCCTTAGTCCTAGCTGCAAAACGCAAGTCTTGCATGCTTAGTCTTGTTCTTGCTTAAGTCTTGCACGGTCAGTTTTATTCTTGCGTCTTGCTAAAATTACGCGATCTTAGTCCTGCACAAATGCAAGAACAAGATCAAGACTGTTCCGTCTGAATTTTGGCAACACTCGGCGAGCGACGCCCGCGACCGCACCGAGCGGAGTCGTTGCGTGTGCCTTGCGTGTCAATGCCGAGCCAGCAACGATGCTCAAGGCTCTTGTCATAATACACAAGCTATACTCAAAAGGATTTATTGCCCAATGCGGTGAAGCGACAATAGCCCTGCGTCGCTCTAAGCACTTTGTTGAAAGGCCTCCATTTACTTATTATTGATCGGATCTCCAATGCACACCCTTTGTTCAGCAGGGTCGTATCCGCTCGAGCGAGATGCGCCGTCTTCCCTCTACGGTTCGGCTAGGCAAGATATTGGCCGAAGGAAACGGAGCGGACATGACGCAACTCGACGGCAAACAGTATGTTTGTGTGTACTCGTTGTCCCAACACTTCGGCAAATAGTTGCGTCCAACTTCCTCTGCTCTTGCTAGTCTCGATACTCGGCTAAGACGCAAAGCGATATCTTTTGTGGCGGATGTACTTCGCCAGCCGTTGATCCAATAGGACTTGTCCAAGACCGCTGCTGCGGGTGCGATGACTCGTTAAAGAGGCTTAAGCTTCCGTGTGACGCTGGCTGCAGGCGTGACATCGCACGGGCGAAGACTCTCTCCGACGCCTGTATCGAACCAGAGCACCCCGTCGCATGGCCTCGAGGGTGCGTACTCTGAAAGATTTCCGCAACGCTGTATGTTTCAAAGAGGAACTTCTCTTTCTCTTACAAATGAGTTGCAGTGATTCGAGCGATCCCTCGAATAAAAAAGTGATAGCTTTCAGAACAGGATTGTGGCAGATTCGTTTGAGTAACGTGCTGTGTTGAAACGGCGTCGTGTTAATTTGGCAATAAAATATTTAATTACAAAATAGCGTTTGATAAATATCACAAAGTTGCTAATAATAAAAAGCACACCAGCGTCACATGTTGCGCTTGCGCCAGACGACGGAATCTTTCCACTCGCGTCGCTTGGGGCTTGTTGACGAGAAGGCGCCACGGCTGTCATTAATTCACCTTTGCTTATGTCGCCGGGTTCGACTCCCGCTCTCAACAGAATTTCTACTGTCTATTCGGTCTTCGAAAGAGCTTCAAGAGGGCCGGGCGAGAAAGTCCGTAATGTTGCCCGTGGAAGAGCCTCGCTGAAGGTTATGCTGACGCACTGATTGGGCGCTCTCGGCCGGACTGATGCTTCGGGCTCACAAAGTATCAGCGTCGAATAATACTGTATTTTACAGAGTGGGCTGGGATATAGGAAAAAGGCCGCTTACGTAGCCTACTGGCGGACATTCTACCAGTATTAATAGAATATACATAATAAAATAAGGGAAAGACAGGTTATGCGTGGGACGTCTATCGGCAGTGGCGGGCCTCGAGGCAAACGCCACATCGACGTCGCTGTTTGAGTCGGAAAGTCGACTAGTTCAGATTAAGTAAGCTCTGCTCATGCCTACCGTCTTGTGGAGTCGTGTCCGAAAATTACCACAAGTAGCCGTGCATTCGAGGCTAGAAAAGAGTCGGCCATACAATTGGGGCACCGGTCAAGAATAAACAGTACAATGGTACAGTTACTTCGAATACAGCTTTAATTAGAAGTTAGGTAGTAGTTAGTAGCAACGGTTGGGGCCGAACGTTGCGGCCCGCGCCAGCCCGAGAGCTTCCTCTCGGCAAGCGTAAGGGGTGGTCAGGTGGCGTACTACGACTCACTCGGATACTTTTTTCTTTTGACATGCCACCAGATGGATGTCACAGACAACGCGCGCCAGTGATTATGCACCCGCTTGCTCAGCCCGTTCAGATGCCAAACAAAAGATGACACCTCATAAGCCTTCGCTTCGATTGCTAATCACACCGGGCCGATCATTGAAATGCACAGTCCGAGTATGCGTATTTACGTTTACGGAAATAGGTATTTATGCTCCACGAGTTTTTGTAATAGGAGTCGATCGGTACAAAGGAATGGCTTTGCAGAAAGGAAAATGTCCTTTCTGCACACAGTCGGTGGTCGAGGATTGGTGGTTGCACAAGTGCAACAGACTCGAAGTGTGGCAAAGTAAGCATCCTTCTCTGTGAGGCTCGGGCCGTGGGGTGCTCTACGTCAGCGCGGTCTTCGTCATTCCGCGACCTTAAGGGCGGCTATCTACAAGTGCTGCTAAGCAATAGTTTTTGTTTCATTGTCGGGCGCGAGTCGCGACACAGCTCTTGCAGCGGGTTGTACGAACCACCGTTGCGATGTACAAGCCACCGAGACGGCTCGTGCGAGTGGCCTCACATAAATAGTTTTCAGCAGGGAGAAGCTCGAGCGCGCCATAGGCGTGAGAGGCGCGAGAGGTGCGCGGCCTCGCGCCTGCCCTGCCAGGCGGCGGCCACCCCACCGCGGCCGTCTCCGACGGCGGTGGCTTGCGAGCGGTGAGCGGCAGTCCCGAGACCGCCGTCATGCTCGCCTGTCGCCTCCGTTCCTGCCTCCTGATTGCGCTGCTCGCCGCGCTGCTGGCGCCCTGCGCCGCCGCGCCGCGTCCCCGCCGCCAGCTCGCCGACGACGACGCACTGCAGCCCATCGACGTGAGTATGCCGGCGCACGCGGCCTCGTGCCCCCGATTCAGTCGCACACACGTCCGTGCTTATGTAAATCACACGTGTCTCTCGTCGCAGTGCGCTTGCGCAACGGAGACGTAACGCCTTAGCGCAACTTAAGGCGCAAGCGCCGCACGCTCCGGTCGCCGCGCCTCGCTAGTCAAAATGTTTTCGCTGGCGCCTGGCACACTGATTCAAAATAAAAGATGACGTCCTTTGGACGAGACAGTTACGCTAACCTCCCTTAGCTGGGTGTATTCGTCGTCCCGTTGCCAAAGACACTCCAATGGGCAGTGGTAATCGAAACAGGACGTACGAGAGCGATATTCGCCGACTTTATGCTGATGCTAGAAATCGTAAACAGTGCTGCGCGTTAAATAATCAAAGCTGTAGTCGAAGTGCATGCGCCGGGCCGGGCTCGGCGCCCGCGACCTACCTCACCTCGCACGAAAAGCCTGCTCTCCGAACGCAAGCAACACAACCCAGTCTCTTTGCACCCTTCGAACCGCAGCAGGTTGCATCAATTTCCAACCAACATCACTCACCAACCTCATGCGAGAGTCCGCCGCGCTCGTTCTTACGACTCGGCCTCAACGGAGAGATTTGTTTTCATTATCCCAATGGACCGCATCTGCTCAAACAATTCAACGGAAAAGTAAAATGAACCATGAAACCTCTAGCCCTGTTGTGGGCTGCTAGTTCTTCAAAGACCACAGGCAGTTTTCTTAGGGTTACTACATGTACTACTGTACATTTCAATGTTCGTATTTCAATACGTGAACGTTTGCGCCACCGGCGTCGTCGCGAGGGGCCAAAGGCCGGCGGCGTCATTACCCACTCTACTGACTGTGATTGCCGCAGGCTCCGTGACCTTTGCGCTTTCAATTAGGCTTCCTTTTGCCGTACGGTACGATGTTGCAGCAGGCCTCTTGGTGGCCACTCGACGCTAAACAGTATAGCTTCTGATTGGCCGGTTAGGTCATTGCTCCAGTTTTGATAAATGCTCAGCCCTTTAGCTTGAGCCGTAGCGGGCAGTACAGCTGAAGTTACCGAGTCGGACCGCGAAACGAGCGGAAGAGTTTGGCATCGGCGCGGCGCCGAGCGGTTCTCAGCTGCGGCTCGTTCTGCTCGCTTGCCCGCGGGGCAGTCTCGCGGCGTGACGTGCTTATGTCATCGCGTCTGCGACGTGTTTGCGACGATCAGTACTGAGGCGCGTCTCCGGCGGCACAAAGATACCTCCGCTGGGCCAGTCTACAAGGCGGGTGTTGACTGAATCTTGCAAACTTTTCTCATCCAGTAGAGTCGCGCGCCCTGAATGTGGGCTGTCGCAGACACGCTGGCCGGCAGGGGTACCTCTCTGCATCTCTTACTAACTTAACGCTTGGCACTCTCACCTCGTAGAATAGTAGAGCTCGCGCGCAGTTGTCACTCCGTGCGCCTGTAGACGGGCCCGTGGGCTAGCATTGCTTCTAGTGTCGATGGTCACGTATGGTACGCAGTGGTGGTGGTTAGTGGACCGGTGGCACAGTGTGGTGTAGTGTAGTGTGTGTGTGTGTGTGTGTGCAGGAGGAGGGTGAGCAGCTGGAGAGGGAGAAGCGCAAGCTGGAGAGCGTGACGCAGGCCAAGTTTGGCGTCAAGAACGCACTGCTCGGCTTCGTGTTCGGCGTAAGTGTGCCCGCGAGTCGCCACCGCCCTCGCCTCGGCTCAGGCGAGCTCGCTCACCGCCCATTTGCTTATAGAAACTGAACTCGATCATCGACGCCAAGACGCGGCTGGTGGAGTCGCTGGACAAGAAGAACATCGAGCTGAACAAACAGTACGGCATCGAGGCGCCACAGAACGGCCTGGCGTCGCTGAGCGGCGTCATCTCGCAGGTGGTGGGGCCCAAGCTTCAGCTGCTGGCGCCGAAGCTTCAGGCTGCCTCAGGTCTCTTGGGGGGCTTGTCATCGGGATCGAGTGGCGCCGGAGGCTCCGGGGGCGGCTCGGGGCTCGGCTCCATCCTGTCGCTGGTCACCTCGCTGTCGGGCTCGTCGTCAGGTGGCGCCGCGGCCGGCGGCTCCGTTGACACGATTGACTCCGACGAGGATGACTCCTGAACCCACTCCCTCTAACCCAACCGACCCTCGTCACCGAGGAGACGCGGCCCCCTCGACCACAGCGCGGGCCGAGTCTCCTCGCGCCGCCCCCTCCACTGCACAGAGATCTGTATTTATATTGTAAATAGTCTTAGGTGAGTTTGGTGATATTGTTATTAAATACATGGTTAATTCTGTAGAGCTGTTTGTTTTCGTGCACCGCATGCCACTTGTCACTAAACACTGCACAGCGCCGCCGCGCCGCAGCCAAACAACTAGTCCCTGAGAGAGCTTCTCATAATGGTACGAGTTTTTGATCGATTAACATGAGATATTATGGCAGAGTCGAGGTGTCTGTAAATAATATGATCGTCTGAGGATATTTAGTGAGCATTGTGTGTGGCTGTATTTAGCGGTGATAACACTTGTTGAGTGCCTCACCAAAGGAGTCGCCCCTTCGAGAACGCGTTGCGAAAGCCCACGCGAACTGCGAAGCGAGTTCGAGCGCGCTGGACACGGTCACCCCGACCGCCGTCCTCATTCGTCGTGTAGTCCCAACAGCGCTAAGCTGCTTTCACTGGTATGTATGTCCAATCACTTTCCTGCGATTAGGGTTTCATCGGCGATGCGCTGCGATCAGTTGGGAGGCGAAGCACGTCGCGACCGACCTTCGCACAGGGCGTCGCTAGTGTTCGAGGTGACCTCACGTTCGAAATAAAAAGCTCTCGCGGATTCAATACTATAGTTCAGTCATGAAGCTGCCCTGTACCTCTCGCTCCTTGGGATAGGACGTATTATTTTTCAAAGTATTTTGAAATCGTAAGCGCCTACTCAAAATAACTTCGCATGTCATCCTTTCGTTGCAACTCGTTCAGGGAAAGGCGCCGTGTGCGAGTACTGCGTGGGGAGCAGCTCCTCGCAGTTGCTGTGTAAAGTGAATAACGTGGCTTCAGGTGAATTAAATCTATGTAATAACCAATACGAGCTAACGGTGTAAATTAGGGAGACACTAATGCTTGTACTTAAAAACGAAACGGCTGAGTGGATTGACCCTCCCTCCCCATTTCCTCCACAACGCAGAGCCATTCGGGAGTTTTACCGCCTTCGTGTTGTACCCAATGCTACTGGCCTTATCGATCCGCCAGTTGGCCTTGTTAAGTGCGCTGCATATCTCGAGAAGGTTAACGTTGGCGAGACGAAGGCGTGTGGGTCCTGTAACCGGCGAAATGTCGTCAGGTTGGCGTCACGTCGCTCCTCCACCCGCCCACCGCCAGCAACGGCCGTTTCGCTCCGAGGACGGAGGATCTCTCCTCGAGGTCACCAGCCCCCGATGGGAGGCCGGCTGGTGGCGCAGCGGGGACGCGCCGGCAGCGGCAGGCGGCCAAGAGCCCCGGGGACATCCCGGTGTTCGATCGCAACAAGGTCAGCCTGGAATTGCCGGGGAGCCTGTTTGGGCCCTCCGTGTCGCTCCTCATCAACACCACTAAGATCATCGGCAGCGTGATACAGGTAAGCCTATTTGCTGCGGTCAGCCTTAGCGCCGGCCTCACATTAATGAGATGCACTCCTTGACAGAACTCAGCAG